>CABFVX010000070.1:14074-59887 GCA_902151425.1 Timema shepardi
AAAAAAAAGCACATAAGGTGAGTCATTAGTCGGGCTAGCCTGATCCTTCCTTGAATGGCCTGTCTGAGTTATTGGTGGGTACAGTCAGAGCAAGATGTTTTAGGAAATAGACATAACAAATTTACATTTGCATTGATCAATTCGGTGTCCCTAATTAAAAAAAAAAGTAGAGTTAGGCTAATAAACCAAACAAATTGGAAATAACAACATTATGTACTACAAAATGATATAAAATCAAAGTAACAGGGTATAAAACAAAACAGACTTGTATAAGATCAAAAATGATGTAATTTTACAACTATTAAATAGTTTATAAATTAAAAACTATTTTTATTTAAAATATATTTAATACTTCATTGCATACACTTTATATGCATGTCAAGGTAGAATAAATTTAATCCTTATGCATTAACAACATTACCTTAAAATTAGTATTTAAATTGGATAAAATAGTAAGTTTGATTACTTATAACTCGAGAACTGTAATGATTTGAAATCAGTGAATCAGCTCACTTATTAAAATAGTGCAATAAAATTTTGGTGGTCGAATGACCTAAAGTGGTATGGTGCAACATTATAAGAGCTAGCTAGATAGATAGATAGATAGATAGATAGGCAGATATTTGGGAGACGGATCATTTTAAAGTTCTCATTGTGGTGTGAAAGGTAAAAATATACGCTTACAATTAAACACCATGTAACACTATGGATAAATCGCCCCTCTTTGGGCGCCAATTGTTACACTATGGAATCAATCGCCCCTCTTTGGGCGTCTATTGAAACACTACTGATTAATTCCCTGATATAATAATGCTGTGATGATGTTTATGTTGTCTATAGCTCCGTGATCGAGCGCCTATCATCACTGTACGGAAAATATACCGTTTAAACAGCTGTCTATAGCTCCGTGTTCGAGCACTAATTAAATCGGTATATTAATAAAATTGAAGAAAGAGAACTGTTGATGGCTGTTTATATCACACACGGTTTATTTAAATGACACCTGTTAATTACTTATACATATCCTAATTAAATGTTTTATATCACTGCACACTTGTGATATTAATGTAAGTTATTTTATACTGTGTTAGACTGTGACTGTCAGTGTGTGGCTCTGACTTATGCGTGGGCGGTTTGGATTACGGTGTAGATGTTTGAATCCTGGATGCCTGGCTGATACGCACAAATGGTTTATATATGACATACCCCTTGCCCTTTTCTCCCTTCGTCAACAATGTAAAAACCAACTAATAGAAAGAGTCCTGGCGACAGGTGTTGTGGAGGCTAGCTTCTTATTGGTATAGGGAAGTGGCGTCTTTTGCCAAATACTGCGGAGTTGTTCCTTTCAACATGAATTAGCGCAGTTGTTCCTTTCAACAGGAATTAGCGCAATTGTTCCTTTTAACATGAATTAGCGCAGTTGTTCTTTTAACAGGAAAGATGGTATAAAAATATATTTTAAAGGTGAAATCCTTTACTCATTATTTCTGAGAAGCGCGTGTTTCTTCATGGATGAATCTTAAAAGGATACTCTACATATATTACTTTAAAGAAAAATTACCTTCATCCATGACTTTTTACATAATTTAGAGTTAATTAAACCAATATCATTACAAGCAAAATCTTTGGAAATTTGATAGCCTTTGACGGGCAAATCTTTTACTATGAAGAGGAGTGAAACTTCTTCTAAATATTTTTTCTTAATAAAAAGTTTTGAAGACATCCTAGCACTAAAATCTGCAGCGAACACTGCAACAATTTACAAATAAATAATTTTATTGAATAGCAGTTACAAAGTAATGGCATTTTTCCATTAAATTTGTAGACTAGGCCTAGCTTACAAAATTTCTTAAACACTTTTATAAATTTTAGGTGTAAAGGAAAGTGCACAGTTCGTCTTGGTGAGCAGATTGATTCAATATTTGTGTGACTTCGCAGTATAAACACCAAAAATGAGCAGGATGTGTTTCTGCAGTCTCTGTTCAGCAGTAATGATGTTTAACAGCACAGACCAAGAAAGTAGGGTTAAGGTGCCAGAACAGCACATGAAAAGTCTTTTACGTACAGTGTCATGGTGACTGAACACAAAGAGCAGGTTTGTCTTAGAGCCTTCAAGTCTCTTTATGGGATAAATAAAGATTAGCCAAGCTAGAAGGCTACACACCCTATTGCTGGCTGGCAAAATCCCTAGAGATTTATGCGGGAAAAAAGCAGGGACAAATGCAATTCCTGCTACTACCAGACTATTGATATGAGACCACACTGAAAACTATCTTGTCAACGAAAGGTAATCAAATATCTGAATTTTAGACTGAACATAAAGACAATTGAACAGATGTTTGTGGAAAAGAATCTGAATGTAAAATGCAGTTACAAGTTCTTTGATAGATTCTTCAAGGGCAATTCTAACTTAAGATTTGGTCAGCCGCAGATAAATTCTTGCTGTACTTGTGAGGAACTATGTTTGAAACTAAGAAGTCCCCACTTGAGTTATGCGGCTAAAAGAAATGTTTCAGCCAAACTGATGGTCCATCAACGAAGAGCAAATAAGTTTTACACCAAACTAAAAGCCGAAACTGATCGAGAAATAATGAAAGAAAAAAACACATTTTTGCTATTTCATTCGACTATATGCAGAATATTCTGTGGCCCCTGATTCCAGTACAGGACACTTATTATTTGTGGGAACTTACAGTAAATTTATTCTGTATACATGACAAAGAAAAATTTGACCCTCATTTATCTCTACCATGAGGGAACTGAAAGAAAGAACCCTAGTGAGGTGTGTTCCTTCGTATGTGATTGTCTTTCTTCAGTTCTGCAGCAGCTTACCGAAGTTCATGTGTATTCTGATAACTGTTGAGGACAAAACAAGAATCATGTTTTGAATAGAGTATTTCTTGCTCTAACAGAATCGGAAATATTAAGCAGTACTTCCCTAAACAAGGACATTCATTTCTGCCATACGATAGGGACTTTGCTATTGTTAAAAGAGCTTTAAAAAATGAAAGGTTTTATAGTTTACACCAACTGACAGAAATCATCATTGCTACCCCCCCCCCCTTTCCTGTACTAGGGTAAGGATGACTGGAAAACCAGGCGAAATGGCCTAATTTTAATAACATATCTTTATTTGTCATAAACAAATGAAAAGGTACACATTATAGAATATCAACAAACATAGAGCGTGAAGCGCGTCTTCCTTCCTAACGAGAAGTAGTTCCATTTAGATTACGGAGACCATAACTCAACACTGCAACAATGCGTGATGAACATAATTAAACATATCAGACAAAAATCCTACTTGACTTATAACTAAGTTTATGGTCCTAGGTTTGAAGAACGTCCAATCCAATAAGGTGATATTTAAAGTTTATGATATTCAAAGGTCCCACGTAACACACAGGCATTAAGCGCTCATAACCCCCCAAAAATATTATAATGTTATACAATAATAACGACCAATAGTGGAACAAGTCCCAATCTATCCTATTAGTGTCCTGTCTCCTAATATATTGTAATCTATCTAGATGACAGCTATTCTTAAGCATACTCATAAATAAACACTAGATGGGAAGAAAGCCCAAGACACAGAGTTTTACTCTGCGTATTCAATATAATGTAAATATACCAATAAGGCCAATAGGCGCAATAAATAGGGCTGGAGCCCAAAAAGACGGCATAAAGGCGACGATATTTTGACAACAGTGAGAAACGCATGATGTAGTAAGTTCACATATTCAAACTAAGATTAGGTGAGCCAAACAATAATTTAGAAAGTTTTCCCCTATTACACCGAAATATAATTTAGATACAGACAATAATAATAATCCCCTGCCCTACGTCGCCGTTCTCACCTCGATAAGCTGTTGGTGTAATAAGTAACCATAGACCACCAGCGCACCACTATATATACAAAGTTAAAGTTTACGGAGAGGGGGAGGGACGCGAGGAGAGGGAAGGAAGGAAGGAGAAGCGAAAGAACGGGATGACGAGATGGACCGAGCAACGTGTCGAATAGCCTAGAACCTTGACGTGGCCGGAAGAAGCAACTATCTTCCTTTGTTTCTCGCCAGTCTCGGGTTTGACGCTAGGTGGCGCCTGTCGAACGCTCCGTCAGTCTATCGGGTGGTTGTTTGGAGTGAGTTGGTCGGTGCTAGTGCCATGCGTTGCAGCTCGACTTGGAGGTTCGTTGAGTGTCCCCCATTCGATTAAGCCATAACTCGTAAGTTGTTACATCTGTCTTGTAACTTGTTACATCATTACCTCAAACTCATCAAGAAAATTTATCGTAAGGGAAGTGAGATCATCTGAAATCATAATTTTAAAAACTGGTGGCACTAGTACTAAAAAAAAACGTATTTCTGAGGAAACAAAGTCAATTTCAGAATAAGTTATTTTATGCACTTTACCTACGATGGCAATATTAAAGGCAGTCTTGTCGCCAGAACCATTATTGATGGGTTAGTGTTCGACACATACAAACTGTATCATTTCGCTGACTCAACCATTTTTTCCAACACACCAAGCTTATAGGTCAGGGAAAGTGCCTATTAAACCACAAAAGTTAAGAAACATCAGAGCACTTTTCCCATTTATACCAGTAGAGTTTATGGAGTTCTATGAAACCCTCATGAATGGGCCTAGATGATGTGGGGGAAGGAGAAGAAGAATATGACATTTACTAATAGACCTTGTTACATTTTTTCTTGTGCAAATTATATTAAAAAAGGTTTAAGACACATTCAAAAAGTCACTTTTATGTTTTTTATTATTATTTAGAGGAAGCATTTTTATTTTTAAAAGAACCTTAAAATATTGAAAACTCAATTAAAAAAAAAAGTGCGTCTTTACAAACGGTTTTGTTAGAAATTGCATGGTTTTAATTTTTGAATTTTAATACTAAAGATGTTTGAATAACCCTTAATGATTTTAAAATGTAATGCTGTTTAAAATAAGTATACTATTTTATTAAAAAGTGTATTTTTTATTTCACACTCCTACAACCAAACTAAAAGGTCCTAAGTCCTAAGTCAGACATTTTAAATTAAAATACGGTTTTTATTAAAAAAATGTTTGTTTGTAAAGAGTTTTGTTAGAAATTCATTGGTTTTAATTTTTAATAAGAAGGTGTGTGAACAACCCTTAATGCTTTAAAAGTTTAATTCTTCACAAAAGCATCTAGTTTAGTGTTAAAAAGAGTTAATTTTTTTTTTCTTAAACATAAAAAAAGGCAAGGATTTGTTTTGTAATCGCTATCTAAATATTATATATTTTTTGATATTAGTTTTCCGAAAATTTGGGTAAGCTGACTTAGAAGCTTTTAGTATTCCTGATTCAAATGAGACTTAGTTACTTGACACACATACAGTGGATTGCAACCCTACCCGCCCAGGTTCATTTGCAGGGGTGATCAGTGGGTTTGTTTAGTTCAAGCTGTTTGATGGCTTGACTTGAATCTTGGATGTACTCTTAGGCAAGAATATTTTTGTAGATTTCAATACCTGTGGGTCTACTGTATTCAGTAAAGTAATAAGACATCCTCATTGTTTTAAATGACTATAAACAAATAACTTGTGGCGTTCCTCAAGGTTCAATTCTTGGACCCATTCTGTTCTTAGTTTATATAAATGATTTACACAAAATTAACTTGAATGGACACATTCAGCTTTTTGCAGACGACACTTGCTTATATTATGAGAACATTAATATAAATGCTCTACTAAATAATGTTGAATCTGACGTCCCTATGTTGTTAGACTGGATTCATACCAATAAACTTTCTATTAATTAAAAAAAAACTATTCTTATTCTATTCTCAAAACCGAGCTATAAAAGAATAATAATAAAAAAATAATCATGGAAAATAAGAAACTGGAATATGTAGACTCTCTCACTTATCTGGGCCTAACTATTGACAAGCACCTATTATGGGACAGCCACATAAATAATATAACAAAAAAACTTATTCCCATTGCAGGAGCTTTAAGCCATTGTGCCTATGTATTAACTAATCCAGTGAAAAGAACTCTTTATTTTTCCTTGGTACACTCACATCTTATATATATGATTAATATTTGGGGTTTTGCAACCAAATCAAGGCTTAAAAGACTAACCGCACTCCATAATAGAATTATTAGATCATTATATCAATTACCTGTCAGAGAATATAGAACTACTGAAATTTATAAATATCTGGATTTAATGCCTCTAGATAAACTGATTATCTACCAAACAGGCATTCTTGCTTACAAAATAATTAAAAATAAACTTAAAAGTACCCACACTTTTGAATTAACCCAATCAGGTCATCATACTAGAGGCTCACTTAAAATATATCATGAATCTTTTAACACTGTAAACTACGGAACAAATTCAACATTAAATAAAATGACTATAGTATATAACGCAATTCCAACAGATATCACTGGTCTACCTGAACTGAAATTTTTTAAAAAACATTATAAAAATGTTTGTCAGTAAACAACTTTAAACTTAAATACCGAAATTTTGAACAATTATTGACTACCTTTTCTATATTAATCATTAACATAAGTCTTCAATACTCTAAAGTTACCTTATGTAAGAACCACTTATTATTTTATTTCCTGTATTTACTTGCATGTATTGTTTATTTTTGTAATAATGTTTCTGCAACTTTTAACTTTTATTCTTATCTCAATGTACTTTCTTATAAATTATTTGCTACTATTATTATTTTTTTCTCATTTTTTATATGCTTATTTTTATTTATATTGTGTTTATCTTACAGTTATTGATAAAATTTATTAATAAATATTATCACACATTTTTTCCAAAATTATCTTATCAGTAATATTGTACTGATACTGCTGTCTTTCATTGTTTTGTGTATTCATCTAAAAAATTCTTTTGATTTTGATTAACTTTATTTCATGTTAAAATGTTCATAATGTCTTATTAATCTGTTAAAATTTAAACCTATGTAAAACTACAAATTCTGTAAAACCATAATCCTAGAAGTGAGCTATTGCTCTTTGGATCATGTAAATAATTTATTGAATTAATAAAAAAAAAATTGTAAAAAATATCATAGATGGATCTTGTTTATTTTCCAAGTCAATGTAGCCTATCCTTCAGTTTCCCATTTAGTAAAATTTTTGGGGAGACGAATCCCTGATTCCCCATAGCCATGACCATAGAAAACTGTCTTTTCTATGATAGATAAAGGCCGGATGGGTAGTAATACGTGACGCTAAATAAAACTAGACTAGTTATTCAAAAGAGGTCTTAACTAGCTAAATACGTTAAAGTCATTCGACCACCAAAATTTTACTGCACAATTTTAACACGTGTATAATGGCTATGACGCCGATGTCCCAACTCCCAACCTTGATCTTCAGGGTCTAAGAGCGTAAACATTTTTGACCTGGAGAATATTTATATTTTATGTTAACCTGAAAATGAACCCAAGAAAGTGGATTTTACAAGTATGTCTGTCTTTCTCAATTTTGTTCAGACTTAATATTTAGATGTAATATGGTCTATACTTATAAACATTTTTGATTTTAATCCTAGCCCTTAAATTAAGGGTAGTTTACTGATGTGATTTTTGAAAATTAAAAATAGTTTGAAAAGGGCTCTTAAGGTTTTGTTCAAAAAGGTAATCTGAAAAGTTTTTTTACAATATAAATAATTTTATATTGCTTTTCTTAAATTATTTAATAGTATTTTACCTATGACAAATTTTTGAAAAATGTCCAAACAATTTCTTTCAAGATTGGTTTCTGGGAAGTATAATACATAATAAATATTAAAGTATATTTATTTTTCTAAAATAGTGTCATTTAAGGGTAGTTTACTTTGACAAATTTTTCAAAAATAGTTTGAAGATTTTATTCAAAGTGAGTATCTGAGAATGATGTTACATGATAAATAAGACTTTTTAAATTATTTTCACAAATTTAAATAGCTTGATGCTATTTTATGAATAACTGATTTTTGAAAAAAAGTTTTAACAATTATTTTGGATATTATTTTTAAGTGAAGACTTTTTATTGTGATTAACAAGATGATAGAGGTGTGTAAACGATGTGGCCACACAGGGCCTCACGCTTACTTAAGTCACAGAAGTGGGAACAAATTTGGGCTGGGATTTTGTCGTTGTTGCGCTCTCATATATTAGTAAGACTTCCTGTATAGGTGACCTAATAAATATTGTCAGAGTGTAAAAACCAATGAAACAAAATCCTGTTGTTTGATTTATTGAACAACATTGAACAAAGGGTTGGAGAGGAATCAACCCTTATTTGTATAAAACATGGATTATAGCATGCATTATTAAATGTAGAACAATTTACCTTATAGGGCATTTCTTGATACCTTACATGGCTGAAAATTGGTATATAGGTGCAAACTATTGTAACAACACTAAACAATTGTTTTTTATTTTTTTGGGGGCAATTGGGGGTGGATAACCAGAAATCCTGAAAACGAAGTTTGCCCATGTCTTCAAAGGGCAATCCTGAGATGATATGCTTGTTTTTCCGAGGGAAACTAATTAAAGGATTCTTTACTGAAACCGTATTTTGAAAATTTTGTTCCAAGTTATAATACACTTTATATTATGATTAGTTAATAGTATGTAACTTAGTTAAAATAAAAATTACTCAAATGTACTAAATTTATACCCTACTGTTTATTTCATGAATAAACTATAAAACCCTCTTTAGTGGCCAAATCACTTTAGTATAGACTAGCCTGATGATGACGGGAAGATTGGGGTTCAAATCCCTAAGGTCTATCGAAGGTGGTTTTTCTGAAATTGTTTGCCACTATCCTTCCATACAAACACAAATTACCCCTACATTGTTTCCTTCCTCATCCCTCCCCCATTAGAGTAATTAATTATCATGTGTATAGCCTGAACAGGTAGTAAGATGCGGTGGTAAACAAAGCTAAGAAATAAATTAATTAAAATCAGAAAAAAAATTATAGCATATTCAATCAAAGGAGTAGTTTTAGTTGGAAATCTTGAACTATTTTGATAACAGTTGCTACTTATAAAAATAGCTCTTGGTATAACAGCTTTTTAAAGTGTATAGGATTTTCTAAATTTCATAGAAATTTAAAGTTTATATGAATTTTTTGTGCTATTATAAGATATTGTTTGAAACGAATTTTAATTCATCATCAGGCACCATGTGGTGGATTTGTTAGTTTAAATTTCAGTTAGGTTGTTATAGGCTATCCAGCATAGGAGAGGTGGTAACTGACAGCTCAATAAAGTTACCAGATCTACTCTTGTGTATTTATTTGTTAAACTATATGATCTGTAATCGTTTGGATATTTAATTTTGGTTTAAGTGGCATATGTAGTTTACATAAAAATGCTTTACAAACGGGAGCTTCTAAAAAGCTGACTTCTCTTCAGAAATTAAAATGGCGAACCAGATGAAATCAAGGTGGTTGATGATGTAATAATATAAACCATGTTCAATTGTGTTCATGCGCATGTGTTAGAAAAAGAAAATAAATGGTACAGAACACCGCACTATTGTTTAAAAATGTAGATATTTAGGCTACTCAAAACTCGTAATATATGTGAAACGAAATAATATACACTAGCAAACCCAAGCATAAATTGCACAATACTTCAGTAAAAGATTTTTTGAGTCCCGGTTTTAAATTTTATAATTTTTTTTTTAAGAATCAATATCCTCATTTGTATGTTTAGACAAGTAAAAAAAGATCAATGTAAATATTGACTAATGAATCTAAAATAAAGGAGAAAGATCATTGTTGTACAAACATCTCTCGTAAGAAGTTTAAGTGCAGCCGAAGGAAGCGAAAGTATTTTTACAGTTTTTATAGAATTGAAATTTTTTGGCCAAAATAAATCAAATATTTATCCAGTAACAACATAAGAGTCTAGTTTTCTGTACATGCTAATATCAATAGATCTGGAATATCTGTCAAGGGTGTCCTGAAATGTTGTCAAAACTTTTTAACTAAAGAGAAAAAGTTTTGACAAAATTACATAAGCTTTTTGAGAGACTTACTTATAATTATTCTATGGCATTAGAGAATTATAGCGTTAAAACTTAAGTAATGTCGCTTTACAACCAAAGGTCACAAAATTGTATTAATATATTTGCAAATATAAAAATATATTTCAAATAAAAGTTTTTTATTTTTAATGTATCATGTCAATCAGACAAATTGGACAGCTATAATTAAACATCAATATTTTTTATAATTTATGCAAGAGAGAAACTATGTTAATTGACTCTACCTCGAAGTTTATTTTCTCTGACTAGATGCAGTCTAATAAAATTATGTATCTCCCTACATTCAAACACGTGGTTGGTCAAAAATATCGTCCTTTTATAAATACTGTACTAGATATCAAAGAAGTTATCGTATTTATGAATAAAATACCTTAACGCATACCCTTTCCTGTTGGATGATGCCGCACCGAGCGTCGAAGGAGGAAACTCTGTACCATCAGTAACGAAGAAGAGAGACATCCATGGAGCTTGGGTCGTCAGATCTACCACCTCGCTGGCTAGGACGTCATGCCTAGGGTATTTAAGTATCCTGCTGTCGTCGTCAAGTCCTTAAGACTTTGGGTCTAGTTTTTTTGTTTAAAAAACTAGACAATGTAGTTCTAGATTTAAATTTGATATTTTTTCTGAAGAAGCTTATTTTGTTTTAAAATTATGTCAAATGGATCGTTAATCCATTTAAAGTTTGGTTAATTTCAAGATAGGGGATCTTTCAGTTGATTCTTTAATTATTGTGTCTTGTAGTCTGAAGGACAAGTCCGGTTCTAGTGACTTAGTAATTCAAGTCCTGGCCATTTTTTATGTGTCCTTATAATAATGTCTTTACATTATGAGCCTCTGGCTTAGAAACTTATATTGTCTTAGTTTTTGACTTATAAAAAACTTCCACAAGTTCCATTAATCTTTTGAGTCAAAGTTTTGTGGTGAGCATCAGTTCAATTTATGGATGGCTACCACCAGGTTGTCTGTTTTCTTTTTCTTATTACAGTTCAGTTAATTGATATCAATATTTTGGGTTGGTCAAGTAGTTACACTTCACGTACTGTATTAGTTTGGGTGCGAAACCCAGGGAACTGCTCTAGAGTCATAGTGGGGTTCGCGCAAATAATACCCTTTCTTTTTTGCCTTTTAATTGACTTCCATTGTTTCAGTTGCTCTTGATGTACTTGCTATTTGCTATTGTTATGTACTATTGAAGGCTCTGGCAGTACCAAAGGGGAATATGACCGGCCACAGTACCCTATTGTTGACACCTGTTTCATAGCCATCTACTGCTGTTAAAAACAGATCTTCCTGATTATCCTAAATGTTTAATGGATATTATTATGAAAGCCCAATCAAGCAAAACTGTTCAAAGTTACATACGTATCTTGTTAACTATCTTTGTTAGTAATTATATAATTGTTCTCCCTTTTTAGAAATACTTCTACCTGTGGCCTGGCGACTGCACTGCCCTTGTAGCCACTGTCAATACTTTACTATTCTCAAGCCTAATTGTTTGAATCAAACTTCCAATGTATTACTTTCAATATTAATGTAAATTCTTAATTTTTGTTATATCTGTTTTATTTAAATAAATCTATATATTGTTAAACATAATTTTTTTATATAAAAGGGCTACCCTGTAGGAAATATCCTTTCATTAATACTACTACAATTGTGCAATGACAAGTTATTTAGTATCTTAGATAGTCGCGGCGATATGGAAATTTCCGCTTCTGTAAAATACCCTAAAAGTCATTTTCATAGGAAAATGAAAATAGCCATTTTATTTGTGAGCTTAATCAACGGCTTGATACGAATTTTAATCAAAATCGTAAGAGCCGATTTTGAGAAAATCAATTTTTTCTCTTTTAGGCCTTTTATTAATCTACTCTTAATTTTAGGGTTAAACAGACACACGGTATAGTAAAAACCGATTTTTAGGGTTCAGGGGTTATGAGATGTCGACATCCATCAACATCTCGGGTTAGATATTTTTTTATGGTCGCAATACTTTACCTTTAGTGTTCAAAAAGTTAAAAAATATATATTTGCGTATATCTTGAAAGTTATTGGTTTTATAAAAATGTTTCAAATAAAAGATTTGTATTATAAATAGCCCTACATATTTGCAATGATAAGTATTTTCATATCTCAGAGTTAAAGAGATATGATAAAATAAGAATGTACACATCAGACCAGAACCAGGCATCAGGCCAAAATATTGAGAATAGCCATTTTGTTTGGAATATTTATAAACATTTAGAAATGAAATATAAATAAAATCGTTAAGAGTCGATTTTGAAAAAATAGAATTTTTCTCTTTTTTCCTTTAGTAAGCTATCCTTAATGTTAGGGTTAGATATCAAATTCCAAAAACCCATGGGGCAACCCTATGAAAACCATAGATGCTAAGTTCTAGTCCAATCGATAAAATAGTTTAGGCTCTAGTCGGAGGTACAGACAAACGGAAATTCAAAAACCACTTTTTTGGATTTGGGGGGTCATGAAATGTCAACATTCATCAGAATCTCGAGTTTGATTTTTTTTTATGATCACTATACTTTCTTTAGCTATAATATAGGGAGAAAGTAAAAAAAAAACTAATATCTTGGATGACTCATATATATGTTATAAAAAAGCTATTTATTTTGGTGACCACTGGCCAGTTGTAGGTAGTAGTGTGAATATTATACTTCTTAATTTATTATTTTGTGCATTATAATATTATATAGTTTCCACTACTGTGAAACAAAAAACATAATTTATATCAACATAATTTTTTCTTTCATCAGTTATGTGCGTACAACATGAAAAGGCATTAAAACATCTGTGATGATAATAAAATAATAAAAAAAGTTACAAAAAAGCCAAAAGACAGAAATCCTTAGGGAAGTATTATTAGAAGCATTTGTTAACACTTTTGATTGGAAATGTAGTATTGGTAGGAAAATAATGTCTATTTCCACACTAGTGACTTTCAACCAATGTTTGCAATAAAAATCTTCTGCTAGCTGTCAGTTACTACTACTAAGTACTATAAAGGCCGTATCACACTGTGCTAGTCAGTAGCCTAGTGCAACATAAATATAGCTGCTACTAGCGCTCGCTGGAGAGTGAAAAAGAATCCGCTAGAGAAGTCGGATGTGTTCAACTTTTGGCGCTACTTACTAGCCAGTGGCCTATCTTGAGAGTCATGCGACTTAGTTGTCGCTAGCGAGTAGCGCTCTAATCACCTAGTGTGACATTGGAATCACAGTGCAGTAGTGGATGTTATTTATCAACACGTGGCTATATCGGTGTGTGCTGTATCTATATTTTTTGTTGAAATCCAATCGAAACAACCATGTGCTTTGATGTACTTGCCGCTACCTTAACACTATGTGAGATAAAAATACATGGAAAATGTAGTAGCCGCTACTTAGTGGTGTATATATATATTTTCACACACTACTATATATATATACACACACACACTATATATAAAAGACTATAGGCCACACTTTAAGGTTGCACAAAAAAAAGCAATTAAATCAAGAATATATTAATAAATTGCAGAAAGATGGAAAATGCACACTTATAGTAGATAAAATAGAATTAGAAAATTAATAGAAAATAATGTTCAAATTTTGATAAAACACCCATGTTTAAAACTTTTGATGGATTACAGCACATTACAAAACCACTTATAAATAGAAATACTAAAAAAATATTGTTTTAAAAATAATACCAAAGTTTCTAATGATAAAGATCCTGCACTTCTCGTGCAACCATATCAATGTTGAGGTGATGCTCAGAGATTTTGGCCAGCGACGGTTTTCTACTAACCACATTGCCGACCACCATTTCGTTAGTACCACCAACGATCACACCACCACTCTCTGTTGGTCCTGTAACGACAGGTAAAAGTTTCCA
The DNA here is from genome assembly GCA_902151425.1 of Timema shepardi. Taxonomy (NCBI): domain Eukaryota; kingdom Metazoa; phylum Arthropoda; class Insecta; order Phasmatodea; family Timematidae; genus Timema; species Timema shepardi. Next base: position 28,018 of record CABFVX010000070.1, read on the forward strand.
TACCATATACTTCTCGTCCGATGAAAGACTCCCTGTCTGTTCACTGGTTTGCATCATAGTAGAAACTGTCGTGCTCATTGTGTTGATAACACTTTTAGAACTTTGGCTGGGATTGTTTGAGGAGAGGTTTACTTGTGAGTTAAACGTTGCAAAACTATCCTTTTCACTTGTTCTGATAGGATTATTACCTGTGAGATCCTTTGCCTCGGAAGAAAGGTTTCTCGAGAATCTATCAACCAAGGATTTGACTGTATTGCTCGTATTTAAATGTCCTGAAGTTGTTGTATGCGGTGATCTAGTCGAACAGGAAGAAACCTGAGGTACGGTCTTGGTGAAAGAGGGTTTCGTTGATTCGATACCATTGATTGATTGAGAAAGAGAACACACTGGTGCAAGGCTATGCAATATTTTCGATGAAGATGAACTAATTTGTGAGACATTCTGGTTATTCAAAGGTCTGCTTTGTTCAAGTGAGTGCTCAATGTTTTGGGAGGATTTGGTATGATAACATGAATTATCTGAAGAATTTTGAATGGAAATGTCAGGTTTGGAAAGATTTGAACTTTTCATCGGAACTTCTTGATTTCTTTTGTCTAGTTCATTAGAAGATGATTCACGAAGAAGATTTTGCTGAGGGATAGATAAATTGCTTTTTATATATCTTTGGTCCATAAGGTCATGTTGCAATATATTTGTAGGTGTTTCATTAAAATTTTGACAATTGATCTGCACCAATTTTGGACCCAACAAGTTGTTTCTTGGCTGAGGTTTAGAAGTTTTACTCCAACTAACGTGTTTCAAACTCCCTTGAGTGTTCTTTGAGTAAGGCTCAGAAACAGCGCGTCTACTCAAGGGCCTTGGGTGGAGGAAAGGTGCCCCAAAAATAGAACTGTGATTGGACATTTGAATAGGGAAATTTTGAATAGTTTTGCTAGGGGCCCCAAAAAATGAGCTTTGATTGGACATCATGACGGGGAAACTCTGAGTTATAGAGTGTGAAGTTTTCTTTACAGAGGAGGATTTAGGGATAGGTGGTGGTGATGGCAGCTCTGGGTCCGATGTGTAAACATGAGGCATCCCCCTAGAACCTCGTAACATTATTTCAGCCTTGCATACATTAAATTCACTGCCAATAACGAGATGAGCTCTTTTTGAGTGTAACTGCAGTATCATGTTCTCTGTTTCTTCTTCAGATGATAAAGTCTTCCATTGCCACAATAGTAAAAGTTTATGGTAAAGTCCAAACCTGCGTATGACAAGATAAATATTAGTGACCTATGAAAAATTAGGACATATATTCACCATAAACCATACAATTTAGAAGTGATAAATTTAAGTCTTTTAATATGGGTAAAATATACAGAGATATTTAAATGAGATTTGTAGCCTATTATAAACTTTTAATAAAACATTAAATAATGTTAAGTTCAATATGCAAGTACATTGGTAAAAAAAAAATTCTTTTAGTATTTTGTAATTATACTTCAACTCTCTTATTAGCACCTATGGCCTTAACATTCATGCCCAAATAGCAAGAACAAATATATATGTCTAGTTTCGTTATATTAAGATTTAAGATATTATTAATTAATATTTTTACTGCCAACCAATAAAAACATTAAAACCAGTAAACAAGGGCTCTGCGAGTACTTGGATTTTGAGCTTCGAACCAAGCTTGTCATCAAAATCAAAAGTTTTGTAGGTTTGTCATTTTTGAGTTTCTTCTTGATGTACATACAAATATTTTTTTAAATACAATGGTAAGTATAAGATATTTAATTTAGATGGTATCGGCAGTTTCACTTATAAATCATTTGGTAACTTAACAAGTTGTTAAAATTAATATCAAATTTCAATCAAAAACATAATATATCTCTGTAAGGAAAACATATTTTCGCTTTATAAGGTAATTGTATTATATTTGGAAATGGTATCTAGGAAAGGTGGATAGACACATATAAAAGGGACAAACACAATATAGTTTTTACAATAAAAAGAAGAATACAGTTCACACTTAACATTGCTGCCATTGGACAAAGAGGTAATGGTTGGCTCTTAAAGAAAATCGATCGTCATCACCCAATCCCCCGACCTAGGAACTAGTCAAGGAGCGTGAAACGCGCAATGCCACTTCTTGTGATCTTCTTTTCATTGTAAAAGCCATATTGTGTTCGTCCCTTTTATATGTTTCTATCCACCTTTCCTGTTCACTTCGAATGAAGTTGCATTGCCATAACAAGGCAATTAGAATAAAAACAGTTATGCAAATCAAAAAATACTTCAATAATCATTATTTTTACTAATTTTTACATGACCCCTTTCTTAAATTATAATTTCAGTTAAATTAAACACTAAAAATTGAGAATAAGTATTGTTTCCGAACATAAGAGCTTTAAAGCTTGTATTAACATGTTTAACTACAAAACTACCTTTAGTTAGTATTTAGTTATAAAATTATGTTGCTTAACCTGTCTAAAATGAGTGTATATCAACAGTGCAATAAATATTTTACCAAACTTACCAAATTTAAATAAATATAGCCTTTACTAGTCTATATTTATTGTCTAGGAGAAATAATATTTTTATCAACTTATTTTTCATTTTAAAGTATGAACATCACCTTTCATGCATTATAAATTGAAAGTGAAATACATTATTTTCACAATAAGATAATTTCTAGTAAAAACTAATAAGGTGCATGCGCAAATGAGCATAGGGGAATGGAATTGGAACCCAAGAAGTGACTATACTTTATTATTACAATAAGGACTAATAAAATGAAATATGACACATTTCAAATTTCTAACTCCTCTAAATCTGATGTTTTCTGGGTAGTTAAAGCTACGAATACATATTTTGTGGAAATTTTAGCTCATTAAAACATCAATTTTATGAACTTTTAAAACATAGGTGTTGAAACCATTTTGATTATTTTTTTCTATTATATTTTTATTTGAGTGATGGAGTTATTTTTAAATTATGTTTTTTTAAAAGTATTAGTTATAATTTAAAAAACAATATTTCTATTTCTTAATTTTTTTTTCCAAAAGTATTTACTATTTTTAAATATGAGTGTCAATCTTAATTTAAGAACATGCTATTTCCATATATTTTTAAAAATTCCCATTTTAAAGCTGTAATACTACCATTTTGTTTGTTTTGACCTGGGACATTTTAAATACTATTTTACTTTTAAAATAAAAAATTGGCTATCAATTTTAACATTTTAAAATTATGACACACAAACTCACAGCTTTTTGAAGTACTCAACTTGAATGAAAAATACCAAGCTCGCAGACTGCTATAGTAAACATTGATGTGTTTTCAGTGGTTTGAACGGCATTAATATAGTGAATGCCAAAATATACTCACGTGTGTGATTGTGTGCTGGCAATATGAATCATTAAGAATCCAATGAATAGCAGGGTTGTGACCAGGGAGAGGATAGCTATCACAGGGATTACCACATATGAAACACCGGCCCACTCTGGAAACAATATAATGTAACATACATCATCACGTCCTTGATGAACAGCAGGGTTGTGAACAGGGAGAGAGAGAGAGATCTATCAGTCCTGTCATTCAGAGACAGAATACAAGTGGATCTAAGACCACTCTAATTTAATAGCACAGGAATGGAGTATTTCTGAAAAAAATTTTATGATAGGTACTTCTGTGAAAAATTACAGGTGGATAAAGATAGAGGAACTTTTTATGATGGTATAAATCACTTATATCTGGCACACTTATGAGACCACCACTGGGAATCAAACATAAACCCCTGTTGTGAGTCTCTTAGGTGGTACATCGACACTTAGGTCTAGAGAATTATAGCTCTCGGATATATTATGATCAATAAAAGTAATTAAAAAAATCGTTATATGAAAGTTTTAAATCAAACAGTTAAAGTAGGATAGAAGGGAAAGACTTAAATAATTATGGCTAGAAGTTGATCATGGTTCCTAGGGTTACAGAATCCAAGTAACCATGCTGCCAATCTGTACTTTACTCTCTTCTGATGAAGAAGGGAACTGGTGTAACCTGAAAATTTCATAATTATGTATTATTTTTGTTGTAATTTTAATTATGAACTTTGAGGTCTACAGTTTCCTGGTTTGTAGGCCTTGCACTTCTATCCTCCTTCCCATGATTACTTTAATATTGCTGTTTGGTGCCATTTTTCATTTGTTCATGAAAGTTTTGAAAGTAAACTGCCACCACCTCTCTCCACACACCTGCGTCCTTGTCGACGAGGGTCAGCCCAAAGGTGACTAGTAGCCTGGGCAGAGACGAATCTTTTCTTCTTAACAGCCTGCAGCTATAGAAGCCCTCCAGGGTTGCCCGGCTGATATAAGACGTGGCAGTGAGCCGGCTCACCTTGCCGTTGTCCACCACCGAGTACTCCACCTCTCCTGGGTACCGCTGCGAGTCTTGTAGAGGAAGGTCCAAATGGACCCATTGAGCAGAGCGTCCATGTCCAGAGTACGCACATGTCAGCTCCATGGGATGTCCCAGTAGGAGGGAAACCTCCTCGTACCTCTCTGCAAGGTATATCAATTAAAAATAATTCAAATTGAATCCAATCACACATTAACTTTTTACAGATTAAAATTGAGGTCTCTTTAAGTCAAATTAGAGCCACCCCTACTTAGGGGTGCAAGAAGTTTTTTTCCCTACTTAGGGTTGGTAGGACCTTGAAAGGGTAGTAAAGGCTCACCTGTATAACTAGCCGAGTGGGAGGATAGTTGGCCCCTTGTTTGACTCTCGGAGGGTAGCGCCCCTATGTCTTTAGACACCCCATCTACAGCCAAATAGCCCAGGATCCCTGAAAGGGGTTGAAGCTTTAACCCATTTGTTTGACTTTCCAGATCCTTCTAAAAGAGAGAAACACAACAAAGAAGTAGCAGAGTTAAGTGTGAGGTGGCAAGTCTAATTTTGATTCAAGGGGTCAGAATTCAATGACCTAGTGAAATGTTTTTCCTTAAAGTGCCAATGTTTTTTATTCTCTCTTCAGACTTATAATGAATATTTAGTTTAAATTATTTTTAAGAGCTATTTTGATGGTTATGAGCCACATTGGATATTAAAAATAGAGAGGTGGGTGGCCGCATTAAAAATATATATTTATATAGACATTTAAAGTAAAGATAATTAATGGTGTGTGAAGCTTCGAAAAGTCAAATTAAAGTCGAAGGTCAAGTCTCCTTCGGCTTACACTTCGACATCTACAATAACATTCGCATATTCGAAAGAAGGATAAGACTTCGATAAATTATCAACCAATTTAATTTTATCTTACTAAATATTATATATTTCAATATTGGATAGTTCTAAAACTGTTACTAAACAGAATTTTAACACCGACTGGTAATTTAACACCATAATGTAAACATAAATCAAAAGCGGGTAAGTAAATGTTAATATATTATATTCATTCACTATCACCAACATAATTTTGTAAAAAATAAAAATACATATAAAGAAATGACACCAAGGTCACTGGTATGAAGCAGAGAAATCGCCTTAGTTGTGCTATCATCACAGCTTGCAGCTAATGTTTAGTCCATAATATTCTATCCTTTTGTAATTATCTGTGACAAATTTACAAGTGCATTTTGTCACAGAAGTTTTTCATAGCTTATTCACATTTTATTTATTATTCAAAATGGTTGATCGGGAAAGTGGAAAATGAAAACAGAATTTAATTTATAATTATTATCATAGAAATGCAGATAAAAAGACATGCATATGTAAAGTTTGCAAAACAATATTATCAGCTCCACAATGTAAGTAAATATTAAAAATTTATTGATAATTTACTTAGCTTATCAGTAAGCCTGTGCACATTAATTGTTAATACAAACCTTCGACTTTTCTTTGCAGCAAGCAGGCCTTTATAATATAGAACAATCAGACTAACCATATATTTATTACTAAGAATTTGAAACCTTTTATTTGCAACAATGGTGTAAGTTTCAGGCTTTAAAGCTTATGTCAAAATCACTTTATTAAGTGTTGACAAGTGTGTGTTTACAAGCCAAGATTTTTTGAGTGTTTGGTTCTGGGCTGACTGTGTTTTACTTTCTTCTGTTGAAGAAGGGGACTGATGCCCCAAAAATTTCATAATTATGTGTTTTGTTTTGAACTTTGAGGCCTACAGTTTCTGGTAAGCGTGTAGGCCTTGCCCTTATATCCTCCTTTCAATGTTTTATTCAATACAGTTGTTTGGCAACATATTTCCAAAGTAAATAATAATAAGCTTAAAATATGGAAATAGGAATCCAGAAGAAGAGAGAAGATTCACTAAAGTAACAAAATTATGCACAACTGGGGATAATTGTTATTTATCAGTCCTTAACATGTTTCACAATGTAACAAGTGTGAACTTTATTCCTCTTATTCCAGTGAGAGCAATGCAGATCGTGAACTGTGTTCCTCTTATTCCTGTGAGAGCAGTGTAGTATCAACTGTATTCCTCTTAGCCCAGTGAAAGCAATATAGTGCGTGAACTGTGTTTCTCTTATTCCAGTGTCAACTGTATTTCTCTTTGTCCATTGACAGTAATGTAGAGTGTCAACTGCATTCCTCTTTGTCCATTGACAGTAATGTAGTGTCAACTGTGTTCCTCTTTGTCCATTGACAGCACTGTAGAGTGTCAACTGTGTTCCTCTTTGTCCATTGACAGTAATGTAGTGTGTCAACTGTGTTCCTCTTTGTCCATTGACAGTAATGTAGAGTGTCAACTGTGTTCCTCTTTGTCCATTGACAGTAATGTAGTGTGTCAACTGTGTTCTTCTTTGTCCATTGACAGCAATAAAGAGTGTAAACTGTGTTCCTCTTAGTCCAATGACAGCAATGAAAGAGTGTAAACTGTGTTCCTCCAGTCCAGTGGCAGCAGTGTAAAGTGTGAGGTGTATTTCTTTTTATTCAGTGGCAGGAGTGTCAAGTGTGAACTGTGTTCCTCTTTTCCAGTGGCAGCAGTGTAAAGTGAGATGTGTTCCTCTCTGTCCAGTGGTAGCTCAGTGTAAAGTCTAAATTTAAATTGTATTCCTCTTTTCATCGTAAAACCCTCTAACTATACCTTTTTCCATGTATAATTTAAGTTATACATGAGTTACCTTGATAGAGTCCGCAACAATTCCTATAAGCATTTCTCCCTGACACATCATGGCCTGGTCAGGTTGTAGCTTGGCTGCAGTAGCAGAAAGGGATACACGGTCACCACCGTTCACCGATATGCCAATATCTCCCTGTACAAGCATACCAACATGAGTAGGGAAGATACTAAGAGTGCGCAAAGCTTCAACTTTGATTTGAAACAAAGTTTGGATTGTGACAACTATGAAGCTTAATCAAAGAAATATTGACATATAAAATAGACATTTGTTTTTAATTTTTATCATTTTATGCTCTTGTATGGATTAGAACTAATATTTACATTTAAAAAATCTGTAGATATTCAATTACATGTTGTAATAATGACTTGTTTATTGAGTTTGGATCTAACATTTAAATTTTTTTTTAAACTATATTTGATATTTACACTGAATAAATAAACATTTTATTGTCAAAGCTTGGAGCTTTTTGTTAAGACAAAAGTTTACAAGTATGACACAATTCAAATCAGTATTGTCTGTTTTTATTCTATCTAGGTGATTACCTAATGATTACTATTATTAACAAGCACGTGTTTTTCCGACTAGCATAGTTACCAGGTGTAGTAACAAACAACTCAGAGAAGGAAAAGGTTAGTTAAGTACTGTTTAAGCCCTGAGTTTTTAGCCAATGTAGGAGAACAAGGAGGAATTACCAAAGCGTTGTATCAAGAGTTCCTTCTAGTGTCTTGTATAATTTAACTGCCTGGTCGACAACCAGTTGTGACAATATACTGGGAGTTAAGAGTCACTACATTGCATAGGGGAGTGGTACCCCCAACACTTCTCAAATGTTTAAAGTGTATCTCTAGATGCGACATAATCAAGATGTCTTTAGATTACGCTAAGTATTGGAGTCGTAACATCCAGGCCAGCACGCTTACTGTTGAAAGAAAGAATATTGACAGTAACGATGATCTCTTAACCTAATTACTATAAACTATAACTTGTTCAAATGACATTACATACTGTACGTTCTAAGCAACTTCTATTCACTTTTCTAATAAACGACTAAAAGATAACCGATAATGTTTTGACGTTACCTGATTCAACCCACTAAAGCCATTTCTGACAGATTTGCCCATGAGGAGGGCAGGAAGAGAGACTATAATCTTTTTCTCATCATAAAAAAAAGGTCAAACTTGTATTTGGCATTAGGAATTAAAACATTACAGTTTATATTGTGAGATAATTGGAATTTATAGCCCTGTGATCAAGCACTAATTAAAATGTTCTCATTATCTGATGAGATAATTGGTAATTATAACTCCGTGATCGAGCGCCAATTAAAATGTTATTGAATTAATCGGTCCACGTTGGGCACCAATTAAAACAATACGGTTGCAGTTTTGGCGCCAATTAAAACATTCTTGAATTTAATGTGAGATAATTGGTATTTATAGCCCTGTGATCGAGCGCCAATTATAGTGATATTTCTTTCACTTATGAAATAATATGTATGAAATAAAATGCATGGAGCAAAAACACAAACACATTTACACACACATGAATATTTTAATGCTATTATAACATCTTCCTCAGGAAGTATTTATGAAATAAGTAAGACTTTTAAAATTGCACCCGATTTATTAAGATGATTTCACCTTTGGCATTGAAGATGTAATATTAGATACAGTTTTAGTTGAACTAGAGATTATTTTTCTTTGACATTATACGTTCCGTGATTTGAGTATCGTGTGCTGTGTAGATTTATGTTACTCCTCTCTATATTCATATGCACAAGCGGCTTATATATGACCTACCCCTTGCCTCTTGAACCACTTGTGACCAGTGTCAAAACCAACTAATAGAAAGAATCCTGGCGACGTGTTTTGGAGGATAGCTTCCTATTGGGTAGAGGGAGCTACTAGCGTCACTTGCTTTTTTGGTAAACACTAAGGAGTTGATTTTTGAAAGAAAAAATAAGCTTTATGGTGTGATCTGTTGACATTAGTTCTGAAAAGCACATGATTCTCCATGGATTAAGTCTTGAAAGGATATTTTACATACTTTAAAGAAAAATGAACTTCATCCATGACTTTTTTTAATATATGAGAGGGGTCCAAATCAGTATCATTAACAAATATTTCATACTTTCCCTTTTTTTAAGCACCACATCTTACTACCCGTTAAAGTTATATGCTTATATACCAATTACACTAATGTTTTAGAGATTAGTAAGGTTATATTTTGAGGAAATGTACCTCCACTTGATTGAAGGAATAGTGGAAAGACATTTAGGAAAAAGAGCCCTCTGTACACCTGACCAAGAGTTGCCTTAGACCATGCGGCCACCAAACAGGGTAAAAATTTCCGCTTTCCCATAAAAAAGAATATTATTGAGTCAAGTTGTTTCAGTCAGTTTACCTGTGCTGCTCCTCTGTTGAGCAGGATGTGAAGCCATTGATTGGCCACTATCTCCTCTGGACTGTCCCCCTCTGTGGAGACTGCCCCAGCCTTCACTCGGACCCTCACCTTTCCAGACTCTAAGGTAGCTAGTACATAGTCCCCTGAGCTCTGAGGAAGATAGAGCAGGAGGCCATCTTTCTTCTCTGGTTTCACTGCCAGCTCCACCTGCACACAGACAACTCCCCTATCTTAGTGAGAAGAATAACAACTCACTAGTTGAAAGTGATCAGAAACATTCTATAAGTTGGCGGCCATGTTACTTTCTAAACCAGTGGTTCTCAACCTGTTAAAGCTAAGGCCCAACCTTGGTAGATAATTTAATTTCTGCGCCCCTCCCTATTTTTTTTATTGTTATAATAAATAAAAAATTGATTGATGATTGGCACTGTTTTGCTTTCATCAGTTCTTGAATATTGGGTTTGATGTTTGATGTATCACACTGCAAATCTCATTCCACTTCAAGTCAACAACAATGATTAGTTTTTATGAGAGTCAGAGTTGAAAACGCAATGGTGTTGCAAGTGGCCGCAATGTTAGCTAAGGAGGGAGGGAAGAGAGGAGAGTTGCGAGGTGAATCCGAAACTTGCAAGTTTTAAAATAAAACACAAGCATGTAAACAGGCATCTTAGTTTTTTTTTTGGCTGGTCACATGATAGATGAATTGTTACAACTGGTAGGAAATGATACTAATATGGCAGGAAAAAATTATATCACTCTTTAAAAGGAAATGAAATAAGAAATGTCTTCAATTCCTAGATGATTTTTAATGTTATTTACTAAATGTTCCACACCCCAGAAGGGTGCAACCGCAGGTTGGGAATCACTGTTCTAGGCACAAATAATGGTTCTGTAAATTGGTCCCTAGACAACTTTCTAACCATATGAAATGGTTTCATGAGTCAGCCATTAGGGCACCCATTAACCTCACAGAACAGTTAATGTTTTCTACCTTAATTTTTCCCCATCTAATGTTTATAGACTTGTTCTTGAAACTAACAGGCAGATTCCAATACAGTAGAGTTCCGATCACCCGACCTTCCATTTTATCCAACATACATACATTGTGGTAGTGGTGTGACCTCACCACAAGAGAAACAAAGCAGGGAAACAAACTCTATTTGCTAGTTTTTTAAATGGTGACTTTTGCATTTTGTATACTACTGTTTATAATAAAAGTGGCATTTAATTAATTTAAAATCCCTTGTTCTGTTTACTTGAATAAAATATTAGTATGTCGTGGAATAGTAACTAATAAACCTTATTTCATATCTATTTGTTTGTTTAGTTCCAGTCCCTGATCTGACACCTTAGCACAGTCAATAGTGTGTCAGTCTACTGAGCTAAGAGTCCCGGGTTACATTCCCGGCATGGCCAAAAAATTTATCATTGGTGAAATGTGGGTTCACATTGATGAATTAATGGATGGGGACTGGATGTTATGGCTGTACTAGTCTTAAGTTAGTTTATAAGATATATGAAGCTACGACGAGCCTAGCAAGCCGGCAGTGGGAAATATATGGTTTGAATAAAAAATTGACCCAGGCCACAGGCTGGAAACAGTAATGGATGTAGTGTAAAGTAAAGTTCCAGTCCCTCCCCTGTTTTCGTATTATCCAACAATTCTGTTATATGTCCACCTGTTGGTTTGTTAAGGTCAGATGATTGTGACTCTACCGTATTACAATGAGGACTTGTTTGATCAAGAGGTATGATGAGATTTTGACAAGTTTATTCCACACCTGCCAGTTGGAAGCGAGGGTCGGACATGGAGCTCTCACTACCTCCTTAGGGCCCAGCTTTCTGAACCCTTCTTCCTGGTCAGCGGTTTCATACACAACATTTGACACCCCATAAGGAGCAAACCCTGCAAGGGACAGCTCGCCTTTCTGTGACAAAAATTTATACAGTTTCATACTGTTTCAGTAGGTGTAAATAAGTAACCGATTATAGAGTAAAATGAGCCACTCAAGTTCTGATATAAACATCCAGTGGAAGTAACTGATGGGTTTGAATTGGAACTGTAGAATCTTTCAAGACGTGATGAGTTTGAGAGTAAGTTTAAATAGTGTTTTGGCTCTGCTGAACAGGCCAGAACTTTCCTTGCAGTGTGGAGTTATATTTATTACTAGCAGAAGTACCCGACATCACCCCGAGTAACACTTTTCTTTGTTTCAAACAAACTGAAAAAAAATTTATCTACATTCTTTTTTCTTCTGACCAAGTTTTTAGTTAATTTTAAAAAATCAAATTAAAATTTTAAAATTCGGGCTTCGAAATACACATATGTTCAATTTTAAGCATAGTGACTACTGATTTATAAATGTAATACCACTGAGTGTGATAGATATTGCACAATGAAACAGACAGACAAATATACAAACTCTTATTTTATTAACATAGAAGATAGATCTAAGATTTTTTTTAGATACAATTTCCATAACAGATTTTATCAGTACACATTTTATAAACTAACAATAATATAAAATGGACACTACACTCAGCCGTCTATTCAACAATGAAAGAAAAAAAAATCACATTTCCCCAATGATACATTTTTTGGCTATGCTAAGAATCAAACTCAGGACCATTAGCTCAGTAGGTAGACATGCTACCGAATGATCAAAGTTGTTAGACATCATGGAAAGTATAAAATTTATGGTACACCTGTGAGTTAAAAAAAAGTTTTCATACTATTTGAAATAAGCTTAAGGTTATTTTTAGCAAAAGAAAACCTTATCAGGGGTAACACAGTCTAAGGCATCAATCTTGCAATAATATTATTATTATTATTAGCACCGCGTCTTACTACCCGTTCGGGTTATACGCACTTACGCTAATGTGTTATGGTAGGGTGATTGAGATATGAAATGAAGGACCTACAGTTTAACGTGGAATCCGAACCACGGTGGAGGCCTGGTGTTCCCCACATTCACAAGATGTCTTGTCAGAGGTGAAGGAAGAGTTTGGTAATCAGATAAATCTGTGCCGGGACCGAGGATTGAACCCTGGCCGCCAGCACATCAGTCTGACACCTTACCCCTAAACCGCCAGGTCTGCAATAAACTGGATGGCTGGTGATTGGAAATTTAAGGTTTGAATCATGGCCAGGTGCAATGGAAGGAGGGGTATGAGATTTATCTGTGGTTTATCCGCTCTCCATGCTAATGTGGGTGAATTTACTCTAAATCACCTTTCTTTAATCTGCCCCTTAAATCAAACCATTATAAATCTTGGATTTTTTTTTAAAAAAGTAGTAATTTTAAAATAATATTTTTTTTATAGTAGTAAATTATTTAAGTCACATTGGGTTCCCAAGGATAAAAATCAAATTTTTTAATTGTTTGCAGCACGATCATTTAATAATTAACAGTAACCAAGGTTTATTTATATAGAACATTAAGGGATATATATAGAGGGACTGGTGTGATCATGAAGTTCTGCTAAGTCTACAAACAACAAAGAAGATGTGAACCTGTTTATGAAGCCTGATAGGGTGGAAGTTGAAGGCGAGCTGCTGGATATGACCCTTGAACCTCTCGCCCACTCTCATGGCTTGATCAAGGTCAAACATGGAGGGGACACAGTTGAACGGGGACTCTGACCTCACCACAGAGTCATCCACACGAAGGGCCACCACAGAGCCTGTCACTGTTGCCAGCACCTCATGCCACTCACCTGTCTAGCCAAAACAACACAACAGTCACAATTCAGTGCAGAACCTTGCATTAATACTAAATGTCAAGTTTTTCTAGTCTGATTTGCCAGTAGTGGGAAGGTTATGGTTTAAATCCCCGCAGAGTGTACTAAGGGTGTTTTTTCCTAAAATTCTTTCTCCCTCAAAAGAAAAAAAAAAGAGGCAGTTTCATGGATACATTTACTTCAATTATTATTATTATTATTATTATTATCACCGCGTCTTACTACCCGTTCGGGTTATACGCACTTACGCTAATGTGTAATGGTAGGGTGATTGTGAGATGAAATGGAGGACCTACAGTTTAACGTGGAATCCGAATCACGGTGGAGGCCTGGCATTCCCCACATTCACAAGATGTCTTGTCAGAGGTGAAGGAAGGGTTTGGTAGTCAGATAAATCTATGCCAGGACCGAGGATTGAACCCCGGCCGCCAGCATAGAAGTCTGACACCTTACCCCTAGACCACCAGGTCACCGACAATTTACTTCAAATTATACCTTGTTTATTCCTATATAATTGAATGCATATATTTCAAGAATTATAACAAGGTAAATTCTAGATTCTTTTTAAGAATGGGTTTAAGAATCTCTTGATTCCCTTACAGTACTAGAGATTCAAGACTTGAGGTGGGCTGGTAAGGTGAGGGGGAGGGGGAGGTTTCAAGAGGCAATTTTTTTATATATTTTTAGTTTTTACTTTAAATTTCGTGTAAGATTTTTTATAGCTATTATGAGAGTGATTTAGCCCAAAATAATTACTAGTCAAACTTAACCAGACCATTAATTTACCAACTAAAAGTGAATTCACATGCTAACAAAAAATAAAGTTAACAACCAGCTATGGTACAGTTTTTATTTTATAAATCAACTTAATATTGTATCAAAAATTGCATCAAATCCAATATTTTACAAATCCGAATCTCCAATTCATCTTTGAATCTTGAATCTCAAATTCGAATCCGAATATTGGAATAGTTATGAACATAAGAATAAATATAAATATATAATAAAAATAGTATCAGCAACTAAATGTTACCATTATTTCTTATAATAATCCATTCATTATAACAGTCATACATTCAGTTAAATGTTAAATTATAATTGGTTCTGAACCACAAATAAGCAGAATTAGAGCTCTAAAATAAATTTAACTTATATATATATATATATATATATATAAGTTAAATATATATATATATATATATAAAGTTAAATATATATATATATAGTAAATTTTCGATGACTCATACTAAGGGGGCGGGATCTGTCCAAATTATCAAAAGTCTGTCTTATTGAGGGGAAATAAAGTTGTGACTAAGAAATGAAAACTTATACTTTATCAAACGTAATATTATACTTTAATTGAATAAGGTAAACAATACATATCAGATAAGACACATACACCAATAACACAGCTAGGTACTGGAACGGGAAAGGTTGAGATTACAGTAGGCCTATAGTACTTGCAAATTATCTAAATACTGTACTGTATGTGCAAGGGCGAGATGGGAGGGATAGTAGCACTGTGTTGCAAGATCTCCGCCAGCCCCCTGCATTACACTACTATAACATTTTTAGCCTGCCAGCACGCAGCTGGTGTGTTATTAATTATAATTTTACTTTCGGAAAATTTTGTCCGGATTATCCAAAGTCTGAATTATCAAGAATTGACTGTGTGTGTGTGTGTATGTATATGTATACACACACATATATTAAAAGGATTTGAAGGCCCATCCCTAATTAATATCTCTTTCTCTACATTGTTCTTTCCCTATAATGTGTTTCTAGACCTCTTTCTCGTACCTTCTATAAGCAAAATTTAAATTTTATTTTAGGGATTTAATGTGAACTTTCTTAATCAACTATGAGCGAGAGCAAACCTTTCAATGTTCTTTTACGTGCCACAATCAACATGGGACTGATGGCTTTACTTCCCCTTTGAAGGAAGTTGTGCTATGGATTTTTATTGCTCAAGAAAAATCCATCGACCCCAGCTGAGTTTAGGCCCACGATCATTTGGTCCTGAGTCAACTACAGCAAGTTAAGAATTAATGTGTTCAAAGTCATATAGGAGAATAAAAAGTTAGAACAGTGCGAGAAAGTTAATCTCTTATGCTTAGTATGGTTTCTAAGATTCAGATTTGAGAAAACATAACTTTGACTAATCTCTAAAATTATCCTTTGAAAATTAAATTACACAAGTATAGGGTGGTTTTCACTGTGAAATAACCAGGAAGGGGGAGTGGAGTCTGGAAGCCCTTGCCTACAAGGACTCTGCTCATAGGTGTTAGTCCTCGGCATAAACTACCAGCTTGATAGGCCACATGAAGGGGCATCACGTAGTAAACATGCTTCGGTTTGCCTGCACAGACCAATAAGCTCAAACACCCACTAAATTAGCCAAGTATTCATTGCAAGACTCAAGCACATGCCATGGATACCATGAATGCTTCCATTACTGAACAACTGTCTTTATGCACCAAGTATATAGAAACAACAATGGAGCATATCCTAATTATTTTGGGCCTGGAAAAACTTCATTGTTCACAAGATGAAAAAAGCAAAGCAAGTGAGAGAATTGGTGTTTAATGAACATAAGTCTAAACCAAGGGGTGGCTTGTGAAGACAAAGTTGACATGTAGGATGCAATGGTAGGCTTTCTTATAATTCCTACTTATATTATATTTGGAAGAAGGTATACGAAAGGTGGATAGAAACATATAAAAGGGGGACGAATACAATATGGCCTTTACAATGAAAAGAAGAACACAGTTCACACTTTACACTGTTGCCAATGGACAAAAAGGTAATAGTTGCCTCTTAAAGAAATTTGATAGTCACCGCCCAATCTCCCGACCCAGGTTTTTCCTTATAGAGTTATAATTCCTACTGTGATTATAGATGATGCAAGAAATCCTTTGAGTTCTTTCATTGTTATTCTGGTCCAGTTCCTTAGGGGAGCAGGAACATTACCTGCCTTGCTTGTAATGAACTGCTGGGCATATTGGTTTGATTCTGTCCCCATGAGTGAAAGTATAAATTCAGTGAAGAATAAATAAAAATAATCTATGGGAAGAGAATCGGGAGATATTTGTTTAGGTCCGTAAGCTCTTGAAAAGGATAGGGGAGAGAGGAAGAGGTTGCTCAGGTGACAGAATCTACCTGTATTCTTCATCATCTATGTCATCGTCATCATTGTCTGACACATTAAGAATAACTGGGGTTGTAAGATCTGGGGCACTGTCATGATCACTAGTAATATTGGAGTCACTTTCAGGCATAACGTCACTATAACTCTCAATAGTGTCTAAATAATATGATATATCAGTCATTTAGCCTTTAACTTGGACCAGACATTGCCCAGTTAAAATATTTCAAATGAACAACACATATATGATAAACTCTGAAGAAAGCAACAAAGATATAATATATAAATCTTAGGGGGAAAAACAGAAAAAAGAATGAGCCGATAAACTTAGATGAACATAAAATTAAAAAACCAAACTAGAAACATATTCATGCTATGATGTAAACAACGAAAATAAAAATTAAAATATTTAATTTGTTCAAAAAAAGTGGTTATTGTAAGACTTGTGGTTTTATCTGTTGAAGAAAGTATGATATAAGTTACCTTAAGATTTAGAATACCGTCTTGTGGTGCTACCTAGTAATTATATATTTAACTAAAACACAGGATTTAGCTTGCACTGATCTATCGACCACAAAGTGTGTTTTAGCAGTTATTTAACACGATGATGATTCCGTACACTGAGTGTTTAAGGGTTAAATCCTGCCTGTGCCACTGGGTTCACACTAGACTTCATTTCATGAAGATAGTCACAAGGACATTATTATTTGTCTTGACTGTTTGTTTTACTTCAGCCACTGACTTACTAAAGTCTGTCATAACCTACACCATGAGTCTCCCAGGTAGGCTTGTTTTGGCAGTGGTAACTTCTGCTAACTGAAGCTGTGTGTGCTGACGTTTTGTCTATCTGACGTCAACTGCCACCAACTCTAAGACTCCCAGCCCCCTGTACTGGGACCCAGCTGATCAAGCCCTGACCAAGTTTGTTGGTTTAGGCCCTGACATGGCTTCCGCTGGGCTTTATAGACAACAACCACCAGGTTACTACGTCCCTACCATGCAGAGAGATCAGGAATGAGAAGGAGAGGCAAAGCAGGACCCGTTAGGTAGGCTCCTTGTATTGCACTTCACTGACCTATTTGTGGAAGGAAAGAGGAAGATGGAGGGTTTTACTAAAACACAGCTAAAGGCTGAAAATAGTCAATGATGATGATGATGATGATGATGATTCACAAGGAAAATGTATTTTTACTTTGGAAGTAAAAAGTCACATCATTATCATCATGAACTGTTTCAAGCAGGTTACTAGGTCAGTTTTGTAAAACGCCTCATCTTCTTCCGTCCTTCCATTGTTCATCTAATCTCACCTACACAGTTGCTGTTACCTACTCCTTCCATCCCGTTTCTTTGTCTCCTTTGCACTCCTTACCCTATACATTTTAGCTCTGTAACCTACTTAGTATACTTTCCTTTTCCATCCTCATTACATGTCCATATCATCTCATTCGTGCTTCTTCTACCATCACAGGTAACCCAACTCTTGTCTGTACTGACTAATGAGCATTGGTTGTTAATGTAAGCACTGATGGGAAGGCACATTATACCTGGAGGATAGTGTGGGAGATGACCGCAGCAGAACAGCTCGTCACCTGTGCTGATACCACTAAATATCCGCCTTCCAATGCCATCCTCACAAAGTCACAACCTTCACGCTCGCACAACACAGGGTAGCGGTGGAGCAGCACCCCTGTAGGGCTGAGGGGACGAAATCTTAGGTAAAGATGCAGCAGTCGAGAAGGGCGGCCACTCTTCGCAAATAACAGGGCACCATCACCAGAGAACACAGCGATCCGATGGGTCTTAACTGGGAGCAAACACTATTGCTCTAGTCATGATCTCGGAGTACTAAGGTGCTAATCTGGAGTGGATTTTATGCCCCACCTGATGGTCATCAGGGGATTACTGTTACAGGCTGACTGGGGACTTTAAGTGAAGGATACTAGAGACTCGAGTCACCATAGTAAAAACGTATTGGGCCTTGTACCTAGGTGTTTAATAAATTACACCTAAAATAGTGGGTATATGCGTGTGTGTGTGTATGTATGTATGTATGTATGTATATATACATACACACACACACACCTTGATTCATTAGTAAATATTTTATTTATTTTAAGTTATTTTTCAGCTAGGAATCAAACCTGGGACCCTTAGCTCAGTAGACAGAAACTCTACCAACTGAGCTAAGATGTCAGACTACTAGCAAATAAAATGAATATATTTTGTTAGATAAAAAGTTGTATTTAGTATTTTTTTGGTTTAAAAAGCAGGTAAATAAAAAAAATTCAGCTAAAAATGGTAACTTTATACTAAACTCATATTTTATTCCTTCTTTTACCAATGGACTTTGGTAGAAGAGGAAAAATAAAATCATCTTGAACCAGGAACTTTGATTGATCATAGGAGTATTAAGAAGAAACATGTAATGATGAAGTTGGTAATATTTTTGTTCTGGCAATTTCAGTTAAAAAAGTCAAAGCATAATGAAGTCTAGCATTGAGTAAAAATATGTATCGGTAGTTTATATGTCATAAGCTCTTATTCAAGTTAACCAAAAGAGACCACTATTCGCATATACAGTAAAAGGCCAATATTACTTTGGGTTACATGTGACAACTTAGAAAATTTTACCAAAAGCTTTAAATATGTTGTTATGGTAATTTTTATGTATTTAGTATGAGTTCATAAAAACACATCTAACAATATTTTGGTGTGTTTGGGTCATTCCCACAAAACAGGCAAATATCAGTTTATGCTTATTAAATTTTATTTGGATAAGTATAAAAAATAAAACCCTTTGTTGACACGAAAACATATTATAAATTGGCCTACATATTTTTTTGCTTGTTTTAACAGTTAAAATGTGTTCAAAGTCAATGTCCCGCCCAGCCCCAACACATATTTCTTTATCATTCTGTCATATTTAACTAAGAAATAATGAAAATTTAAAATAAACAATGACATTTTTTCATGGTTACTTTAAGATAAACCAAATCCTTATTTATGATTTATTTATTGAATAATGAATGACATAAATAATAGAATCCAAAAAAGCTGTTTCCAAAATAATAATCATTGTCCAGGCCTCTTGAGTTTAATTTACTGGTGCAATAAGAGCTGGCAGCACATGTTAACATATGGTTCAGTTGTTGAAGTCTTGACTTTCTGATACTTGTATAAGTAATTCACGAGCTAAGTTTACCTGGATGACAGCTCGAAATGTTACTAGAAGTAATCCCTAATATATTACTATGCCAACAGCTGACATCTATCACTTTGGATGACTGTAATGAAAACAGATGGTAATATATTAATGTGATAGTTAACCACAGCAATTTAGGCCAATATTATTTATATATTTATTTGAGGTCGGACACAAAGTTTAATTATAGTTTTATTCAACTCAAAAAAAAATTCACACCACTTTCACAAAAACTTCTAACGAACATAGCTTCAAAATGGCCATTGACGAATCTAAACCATATGATTGAACATAACGGTAAACAAGTTTTTTTTACAATGATGCAGACACGCAGTGGATGAAAATATTTTATTCAGTTAAATATTTCAAAATATGATAAAATAATCATAAAATCATTTATTGTATGTAAAAAAAAATGACAAAGAATTTTCTCTTTTCCAAGTAAATACAATGCCTGTATTAAAGAGTATTGATGTGTGCACTATATTAAACATAATCAATAACGTTCCAAAACGAAAAATAAGTAATTTTAATTATGTTTAAAATATTGTTTTAAGTTGGATAAAAGGAAATTATTTAACAAAATGAAATAGTATGAGAAAACTTAAGTTTATGTTATTTTTAATGTAATATATAACAGGTAGTTAAAGATCTTTACATCTATAACAAAACTGTGATCTTTTACAAGTGTTGGCAACCCAAAACCTAAACATATGATTTTCAAACTGTCATCCAGGTAAAAACCTATCGTGAATGGAATATATGTACATTCTAGTTTTCTCAGCCTAGCTATTTCTCAATACATAGTTGAAATATTGGATTTGACTATTTATGTTTTTAAAATGTCACTGTCCTAGACCCTGTAGACGACCAAAGGTAAGATAACAAAGGAAAAATGGCACCAAACGAAACACTGAAAGGAGGTATATTCAGCCATATTTTGAATGTCTGTAAAGAATTTGAATTGGGCAAGGGTGTCAAAATCCATACTGTAATAGAAATTCATAAAGTGTTATGTTCCATATGGACCCATAAGGTATTGCCACAAGAATGGAAGGAAACGGGGAATAAAACCATGTATAATGACTATAGAGTTATCTCACTACTACCAACATTTATACAATTTTACCTAACATAATTTAAATGAGATTGACACTATATATAGAAGAAATACTAGGGTATCATCAGTGAGGATTTTGATGAAATAGATCAATAATGGATCAGATCTTTGCTATGCGGCAAACATTAGAAAAAAGTGGGAATACAACATGAGGGTTCATCAATTATAAATGGCTTTTAAAAAGGACTAAGATTTAATAAAATTAATTGATGATATAAAATTTTAGTTCAGCACACCCAAGCCTAATGAGGTATGTTTGACTGAAACGTGTGGCAAGGATGTCACTAATCAGATACTTTTATTATATATAATAGGTTGAAATAAGGACGCGCTTTCCCCATTACTTTTTAATCCAGCCTTATAGTATGATATTAGGGTAATGCAAAAGAGTAGGGGGGTGTTGACATTAAACGACACAACACAGCTATTAGGATACACAGATGATTTAACTATGTTGGTCAATAAATAGTAAGGAGGCTTTTACAAAAAATACATAATTTTTGTTAAAGGCTGGTAAGGAAGTAGGTTTAGAAGTGAATAATGAAAAGACTACATTTATGATCACTTAGAGAACACAGATTGGGAACGATAATTTAGAGATAAGTGCAAACAACATATCATTTGAAAGGGTAAGGGCTGGTCTTATGACTCCTGGATAAATATTTCCATCTGGCCGATAAGTTAAAAGTTTGTCTTATGACTGCCAGATAAAATGTATTTATCCATCACATTTTTATCGGGAGGTTTAAGTACCTTATAACTCTTATCTGAAAGATGAAATGGTTGTTGCCATAGTGACACGTTGTTTTTCATGAGGTTTTGCCTATCAGAATTGGTTTTTAAGTTAAAATCTTGGTTCACATGTTTAGTAGGCACAAGCCCAGGTTCTAACTATATATAAAGTTAGAACATTTAATTCACACGTTTATATAAGCTGAAAAGCTATTTGTAGAGTTATATTTATATAAGAACAATTTATCAAAATGTGAGTAGAATAAATGAAATTCTGTAAACATTGTACCCAACTATTAACCACATTTTGGCAGACACCAAAATTAGTACTTGCAAGACATCTTAGCTTCTGCGCCCACATAACACAATCTGTTTACTTGCACCCATTTAGCCACCTTAATTTAACAAAGTGTAGAGCATTGTAGCTACTTGACAGGTTGTATGCATGCGCGCACCAGTAAAAACAGTATCAACCTTGTGTTTTATGCATAAAAATATATTTATCCTACAGATAACTATCCGGAAGATAAATTCAGTTCATAATATGCGTAAAATATTAAAGTGGCTGATAACCTTTATCTAGTAGCCAACTTTAACCTCCCGATAGCAATATTTATGCGAAAGTCATAAGACTGGCCCTTAATGAATTTAAATATACAGAATAAATGTTAACTAGCAATATGGATATTAGATTGGAAATTAGGAAAATAATACAGCTGGGAAATGGTCAGTAAGTTGTCATCTCGCCTGCTTTCAAGGATTGTAAAACTCAAATTATACAAAACAATAATTTTACCGGTTCTCTCCTACATGATGAACTTTTTTTAAAGGGGTTTAAAAAACAATGCGCTTAGGAAGATATATGGTCCAAAAATGGATGCTGCTGCTAGAGAGTGGAGGAGGTTACATCATGATGAGTTACATACTCTGTACTCATGTTATGTTATACCTTTTACATGTTACTATCTATGTGTCCTTTCATTCTTTACCATTTTCCTTTTTCTCCCCTTTTGTGTTTTGGTTTTCTCTTTTAGGAAGTTGCGTTGCGCGTTTCACACTCCTCCATGAAGAGTTCCGATAGAATGAAACCTAGGTCAGGGGATTGGGCGGTGACAATCAATTTTCTTTAAGAGGCAACCATTACCTCTTTGTCCATTGGCAGCAGTGTAAAGTGTGAACTGTGTTCTTCTTTTCATTGTAAAGGCCATATTGTCTTTGTCCCTTTTATTTGTTTCTATCCACCTTTCCTATACCTTCTTCCAAATATAATATTCTGTACTCAGCACAAGACATTGTTAGGATAATCAAGTCTTGTAGATTATGGTGGGTAGGACATGCAGTGTGAATGGGAGAGTCTAGAAACTCGTTAAAGGTACTGACTGGCAAACAGAATGGGAAGTGACTATTGGGAAGACTTAGTTGCTGATGGGAGGGTAGCAGTAGAATGGATCTGAAAGAGACAGGGTGTAATTAGGTGAAATGGATACAACTAGCTCAAGATAGTGATAGGTGGCATATTTTGGTAAGTGTGGCAATAAACTTTCGAGTTCCTAATGCCAAGAAGTAAGTAAGTGAAAGTCAAAATAAATTTTAAATATTAGAAAATTTTAACATTTATATACCAAGATTTTTGGAAGCTAATTTTGCCTGTTTCGTGAGAATGACCCCATCTACACAATATATACAAAAATAACTAAAAACTTGTTGAAAGATACTCTCTTTAGTTAATTTTACACTGGGGACACTAAAGTTGTAATCCTGGCGGTGTTTATGGAGGGTGATTTTTCTACATGGATTTCCAATCTCTTTTTACACAAATGTGGGTACATCTACTCTAAATTATTCCTTTCTCATCCCTATTCCATTAGTGTAACTAAGTATATAGCAGGGAGTAAGATGGAGTGCACATAATAATAAAACAACTTAAAATTAGATTTTGATGATAATCTTTTTCCCTGACCCTGGCAGAGCGATTTCCAGATACATCTGCTGACTCCTTTTGGAACAGAGCGAGAGTTTCATGGCTGCCAATAAAGCCATTATTATCATTGTTCTTTCTTCCATTTGGTACTTGAGAGAAAGCAACACTATATATAACTTGTGAGCAACTAGGCCATTTCTTGTCACTTAAACCAAACATTACAAACTCAGCAGATCAGTCTAGTTCTAGTAATAGACTCTGTAATCTTACACCACTATTATGGTAATCTGGTAGTTTTCTTTCCCTTTTTAGACCAATATTCCTCCTCCTACTTCTCTTTCCTCACTTGTCCAATATCCTCTAAGGGCTCTTATGATTTAGTCTTCATCTTCAAACACATTATCTATTATTTTTCAAAGTTTAAAATGACACAAACCTGCACACGGTCTGACAAAACAGTGCTGCACTTCAGTTACAGCTCCCGAACACATGTTCCCTCCCCCGTGAGGGGCGGGATTACTGCATGCTCTGCTACGAGACTGGGCTCCCAATCCGCAATCTGCCGAGCAGGCCGACCATCCCTGCCACGCCGACCAACTTCCATCCACTAAAATACATATACAGCTGTCACAATGATCACCAAAATGGGTTGTCTAAATCGGGCAAGAGTGGAGCCCCCAAGATATTTTCAAGGTCGGTACTAATTGGCGGGTAGTTTGGAAAACCTTTTAATTTTAAAACAATGAATGAGCACCTCATTTTATATCAAATTCTATCATTTGAAATCAACACATATCCCTAAATAATGAGTGTTTCAGCTAGATCTTGTTAATATGAATTGGTCAACTGGAAAGAGAAAAGACTTGCCACTAATAAATACCCCAAACCTAGCACCAGGGTTTTGCTATCAAGGTAATAGGACAAACACATATTAATTAGTATGAGAAAGGATCCTTACCAGGGTGTCCAAAATTTTTAAATTTCCTGACTTTTCCAGAGCCAATTTCCAAAACTAAAAAATTAAAAATTTCAGGAAAAGTATAATTTATTGCCTGATTATAAAAGCTTTATTAAAGTAAGTAAGTCATAAAAAAAGTAGAGCTTGATTTTACAATTTTTTTCCCCCCAAAGTGGCTACCCATAATCCATCACTACGCTAACGTACATAAATATTTTATGATCTCTAAAATCCAAATAAAATATGTATTTTTTAGGGCCTGCGAGCTTGGGTTTTTTCATATGAGTCGAGTATTTTTGAAAGCTCCTGAGTTTGATTATATTAATAATTTTAAAAGTATAAAATAAAACACATCTTCTTGAAATATGAATGACATTCATTTTTATAAAGAGTAAATACTTTTGAAAAAAAATATTAAACAATGAAATATTGGTTTTAAAATTAGAAATAACACTTATAAAACACAATTTAAAAATAAAAACAACACTCAAATAAAAATCTAATAAAAGATAATTAAAATGGTTTCACACTCATGTCTACAAGGACATTAAAATTACACCAACAATAATTATAAAAAAAGTTAATAAAATTGATAATTGCCTGATGGCTTGGAAATGTTTAACAAAACAGTGTAGAAACACTGTACAGTGATGTAAATTAAGTGAGAGTGAAGGAAGCCAACCCGAAAGAATAGTTATACGACTATCATTAGGTTCATCACCTAACTGACGTTAGCGAGATGATGACACCATTTTCATCACCAAGCAAGTTTAGCAAAGTGATAACACCATTTTTGTTACCAAGTAATGTTAGCAAAGTGAGGTTTTTGGCGGACTTTTGAGTTACATAACTATAATATAAGTATAAAGCAGCAATCAAACATTGAGGTTAGTTTCTGCCTCCATTTATGTTCAACTGAAATGGTATTGGCTTTGTTATTTCAAAAACTCCAAATAATATTAATGTTATTGAAATGATTTGTAACTAACATACTCTATAAAATTTACCTGAATTTTTGTATGCTGACCGAATAGTTGAATAAACTTTTTAACTAATGAAATAACAAGAACTATTAAATACAAGACAACAACACACTACGGCTAATGGGGAGCATTCTGGAAGGTTTTAGCGCCAAATTCAAAATATTGTGTGTGTCCAATGTGTTACTTGGGGACAAACAAACATTAATTAAAATGTCGAAATTCATGAATGATATATTGAAATGGATTCTTCAAACAAAAATAACAGTATTATAAGAATATTTTACACTGATTATATATTTTTTACTCTTTTTCTTTATTTGTGTATAGAACTTCAAACTTAAAAGAGGTGGGGACAGTTAGCGAGGTGATGAAAGGGACTTTTAATACTTATTTGGCCTAATTTGTTTTTAATATTACCATACTTAAATGTTTCAATCAAGTTTTATTCACTTTCTACTACTAAAAAAAAGTGTTATTTTTTTTAAAAATAACAAAATATTTATATAGGCAGGAGACAAATTGTCCCCAACTTGAGAATGATCCATATATTAAAAACATCATATTATTAAGATTGTACCTTAATGTAATACTATTTCTAGACACATATCATTTGAAATTGTGTCACTCAATGATGGAGTTAAAGAATTTCACTCTAAAATAATGGGCAATTGTGTGGTGTGTAAGTTAGAACTAAATTAGATCCTATCTAGACCAGTACAGTTTAAAATTGTTGAGAGACACAGTCTTTTTTAGTTTTTTCTTTCACTTGCGTAATCGAATTCTTGCACATGTGCATAGCCATGGCTCAACTTTGGCTAAGCACACACAGAGAAAGCGATGAAAAGATGAAACAAAAATCACATGTTGACTTTGAGAATTCAGATTAGTATGCTCAATTGTGTTTAAAAAGATTTGCAGTGCTTATTAACTGGAAGAAAAATGTTGTTTTGAAATGAAAGTGTTGTATTATTTTAATGAATGTGTGAAAATTCAAAAAATTTGATCGAATTCCCAGACTTTTCCCTGTTTTCTAGATCGCTGGACACCCTGCTTAGGATCTAGGATAAAACTGGGGTCATTCATCCTTGGGAAAGAAACAGGGTGTACATTAGACCTGATCGTGACTTTGCAGTGTTGTAACTTGCCTGTACAGTCCTTGTTGTTGCACTCCTCCACTTCTTGGGCTGGTCCCAAGCAGCTGTTTACAGAGCGCATTACTCGAGTGTGATGATGGCCAGACCATGCTACACACATAACAAATTTTCTGAGCTAGCTACAAAAAGCTGCTTGCTGCAACATTTTTACCGTAACCAAAATTAAGAAATGTTTCCAATTTGGTGTATAAAGATAATATAATTTTTTAGGGGGGGAAATATATATATATAGATTAAAAAAATCCTAATTTTCAATTTTATTCATTCTTAATGATATTGTAAGTTTTTAAAAATTTGAATTCAAAAGGAAATGTGATTTTAGATTAAGAAAAAAAAGATTCAATTCATCTTTTAAGCTAAAAAAATATGTTTCACAAAAACTATTCATAGCTTGTTTAAAAAATATTAATCGAGTTATGAAACATAAAAGCTCTGTGGGATATTATAAACTAGGGATCGGCAACTTGCAGCAAACATGCCATGAGTGGCACGCAGAACAATTTTCAATGGCACGCTGAGCAATTTGAATAGAAATAATTAGAGATGGGTGGAATCCACTATTTCTCGAATCCGAATCTAGATTTTATTTTTGAACCTTGAATCTTGAATCTGAATCTTAGCAAATTGTTAGAAATTTTAATGATTTACAAATAGACCTACATGACACAATATAGGCCTAAACTGTAAATTCAGATTTATCTCAATCATGCTCATAATTTTAATCAACCCCAACCCCTGCTTGCAAAATACTGGTTAAAATCCAGCCAAATTTAACACTCTAGACTCATATTATTGTTTAAAAATCAAATCAATCAAAATTTGAGTGTCTTTTGGTTATTTAAGTGTTGATAGAATAGGTTAAGTTTCTAAAAAAAAACATGTGAATTAAACAGATTAGGCCTAGTTACCTTTTGATCAACTTTATCATCATTGAAGGTTTATAATTTATTTTAATAAGAAAGCAAAAATAAAAATATGACAAATTAAAAAAAGAGAGACTAAAACAACATGCTTAACGATTAATCATACATTGGAAATAGTGAACTCAAGAATGCCTAAGTAATTTAAGTATGCATTATTATTATTATTATTTTCTTTTATATCTATTATCTATCTTCACATAGAAAACAAGTATATTCAATTCTTGCGATATATCGATTTCTGAGAATACATTCTATTTAAATCACAAACATATTTTCAACTCTTGCAATATGTTCATTCTCATTTTATAGCGCAGGACTATGTTTGAATATTTTTACAATTACTTCAATAACATGTTTAAAAAAAGAAACTCTTAGTTAAAATAAATTCAAAAACAAATTAAAAATTAGCAAGCCATTATTTGATTCTTAAAACTCGATAGCACTTACTAAGTGATCAAATTACCTGAATTGATTCGAAACAAACAATCAATATGCAATATATAGGCCGGTCGACGTAAATAAACAGTTTTATAGGTATCTAACTGTTTATAGTATTTATTTTTTATGAAACCCAACCAAATATCTGACTTAAGGATCGTATGAAATAAATTGGGGTTCTTTGCATAGTTGTAGATAGTGATGGGCACAATCGAGTAACTCTAAGAATCGAGTAAAATTACTCTAATAATTTTTAGCGAATCATCTACTCAAATCGTCTCGTGGCAATCGGTCGAACAACATTACTTGGGAGTCTTGCAATATAATTCAAAACTAATAACATGTAAATAATCTCTTCCTGTAGTAGGCAATCGACACTGACAGTAACCTCCACCCCCTTTTTTTCTGGTTTCACGTTGCATGCAGTCAATATGAACGTTTGTTTTTTCAGAAGTGTTTCACACACAAAAAAGTTTTGTGCTCTTTTCAATAAAATATACTTTTTTTATACATTCATGTTAAAAGAAATTGATAATAATTATACCTTTTTAAAAGTGAAAACAGTTTTAATTTTCTTTCTATTTTGTAACTTTCAATTTATAAATAATTATAATCAATAAAATAATTAAGAAAGGCTATAATTAAATTTGTCTATGTGATTGTGTAAATGAGACTGCTGAGTAAAAAAATCGAGTAACTTTCTAGTACTTTTAAAAAGAATCGGAAATGTGCTACGCTTAGTTAGCATGCTTTTCAATTGTGTACCTTATATCTGCGAGTATTTTGTATTGAAAATGCATGTGCAACATTTAAACCATAATGAGTTATTTTTACATAGAAGCAGAAACTGTTGGTGAAAAATGAGCTATAAGGAAAAATGCCCTTTAAACAGAAATAGCATGGTAAACAGTCTGGCCAATAAGGTCAATTCTTACTTAGCTGGTAAGAAAAAATAAAAGAATTACAAGGTGGGAGTGTAGGGTATTAGGCACATTAGATTTTCTACACCTAACAATTGATATTTAATATATATACATATATATATATATATATATATATATATAAACATGAATAAAAACACGAGAAACATAAAGGGACAAACGGTTGACACCAGCCCCAAAGGGCTCTCGAGAACACACACGACATTGAACATATAACAAACTTCACTTGGATATACAATGGTGGGCTGAAAAATGCCCTCTGTAGGTTAGGGGTGGGAAAATTATATAAAAAAACCACCCCTTAGCACATGAAGGGTCGCCAGGACCTTAAAACATNTTTATCTCTTTTGTCTGACAAATATGTATGAAAAAAGTGCATTGAGCAAAAACATTTAGTAATGAATAAAATTATAAAGTATTAGGAAAAAAGTAGAACACAAATAAAAGAAAAGACACTAACACAAATTTACACACACTTCAATATTTCGATGCTATTAAAGCACCTTCCTCAGGAAGTAGTAGTAATTAGACAAAATAATGTTTACGGATAAAGTTGTGATTTTCAAGTAGGCGTAACTTGGTATTTTTTTAATTCAAAATATTATGCTTTGTTAATGAGGTGAAAAATTCGACCAGTGAATCCTTGAATACTTGTCAGGATTCGAATATTTTGGTGGCCCATCTCTAGAAATAATATAAAACCTTTATCTTTAATTAAAACCATTTATGTGAGTAATAATGTTAACAACATGTTTTATGATTCAATGATTGAATTGTTTTGTTTCAAAACTACAAAATAATGTCTTTAGAACTTAAATTTTGCAAAACACATTTATAACTTTTGTATTTATTCTTATTTATCTGATTTAGATTAAAATATTACATATTCAGGAAATAGTAGTTATTTATAATATTTAGCACCGCGTCTTACTACCCGTTCGGGTTATACGCTTTAAGTACTAATTACTCTATTGGATTAGGAATTGGGAAGGTTGTATTAAAGGAAGTGAACCCGCATTTGCGTGGAAGGAGAGTGGAAAACCATTTAGGAAAAACCACCCCCAGTTCACCCGACCGAGATTCAAACCTCGATCTCCCCGTCCTCAGCAGTCGAGCTCAACACGACAACCACGTTAGCCAACTACGCCATCGAGGCGGGTGAAATAGTAGTTATTTAATGCATTAAATTTAGAAACATGTTGTTACATTTACATTTTACAAGATCAACTTAAATTTGTTTTAATAGTTGTACTAAATAATTACTATAAAAATACAAACGATTTGGGTGGGCTTAGGTTGGTTGGCACGCTGAGCGACTTTGCAATATTACTTTAGCACAACACTACTAAAAGGTTGGCAACCCCTGTTATAAACCTTCCCCTACAACTACTAATAACTTTAAAACAAGGCCCTTCCAACATAATATTCATAAAAATTTTTTTTTTTTAAACAAGTATCATATTCTTTGGGACAAAGTGTACCTAGTTTATTGGTGCCATCTTGGAAGGTAACTTCCTTATAAATTTGCCTCTTTTTCTTTCTTTCACAGTTCCTCTTCCTGGTTCTAATCCCCAGGCCACAAGAGGGGTTGCATTTGGACCAAGAGCTCCAACTGGTCCACACGCCATCTGACAGGTAAGAACAAAATTACTAACATCGATGAACAAACTAGATTCATATGTCGTTATATTTGGAAGAAAATACAGGAAAGGTGGCTGGTAACATATAAAAGGAGACAAACACAATATGGATTTTACAATGAAAAGAAGAACATAGTTCACACTTTACAATGCTGCCACTGGACAAATAATTAATGGTTGTCTATTTAAGTGTCAAATAATTAGGGATGTGCGAAGCTTCGAAATGGTTTCAGAACAAACATCAGATTCGACTTTGCTTCAAAACAAATTTTGGCTTTGGAACTTCGCCAATACAAATATTGATAGTTGATATATACTCCATTCATGGTGTATACTTAACTTGACCAACGAAATTTTCGACTTTTTCCCTGATTTCCTCTGATCATTTCCTAAAATTCCTGACTCAAAAGTATGACACACCCTTTTATCCCTCTTCCCTAGATTTTGTCAATCTTTTCTATGAATAAAAATAAGTATCAGAATTTGATTAAACAGTTGTATTTATTTATATGAACATAGTCTACTAGGAATTAGATATATTGTAAGGATATTTTTTGTAATTTACCAAATTCCCGTTTTTCCCCGGCCACTTCCAGTTTTCCCTGATTTTCCCAGGAGGTAGACACCCTGTCTCTTTATGTTCAACTATAGCTATTCTGAGCTTTTTTTTAAAGTACAAATAAATGTTCAAATGGAAAAAATCTGAAAAAATGTGATAACTTGATTTGTTAGAGTAAAACGGAATATTACAAACAATTGTGCAAAAAAGCATTTTTTGAGTAATTTTAGTGCATTTAGTAATATAAATAGCCACAATATATTTTTTCAAGCATAAAGTAATTAAAAGAAAATATTCGAACTCCGATTCGGCTTCGAGAGTAGTTTATAAATTCGATTTGAGTTTGTTTCGAATTAAAAAAGTGGACTTCGCACAGCCCTACCCATAATTCTTTATCATTTTTCTTTTTATCCCTCTTGTGTCTTTTGGTTTCCTCTTTAAGGAAATTGTGTTGCCGATTTCACACTCCTGATTAGTTCCAATATAATTGACAAATGCCACTGGATGGTTTCTTTGTTATCTCTTGGCGAGTCGTTGGGTTACCTCTCCGCTGGTCTGGAGATAGTGGAGTTTATTTTTTTTACCAAAGTGGAGTCGAAGAATGTCTGTAAATTCCTTAAGAACTTATTGATCTTGGTGTGGGGCACCATGTGGGCTTGTGGAAGTTAGCCCACTCGAGGATCTTGTTGCCTGGCGTAGGGCACGGATGTAGGGGAGGAGTAAGAACTGGGGCTGGGGTGGGGGGGAGGGAGAAGCAATGAGGGGTCTCAGGTGATAGCCGACAGGACTCTGGGGAGAGATTGAGGTTGGCGGAGCGCGTACAGTGGGTGAACCACGGTAAAAGATGCTGAGAGAGAAGTACAAAGGAGTGTGGGGAGGTGGTTCGAAGAGT
>CABFVX010000070.1:60052-103194 GCA_902151425.1 Timema shepardi
GGAGACCTCGGTACTCAAAATGGCGCAATGAGGTGGGGAAGGGGGGAAGAGACCTCAGCACTCAAGATGGTGTGGTGAGGTGAGGTAGGTAAAGACCTTGGCACTCAAGATGGGGGTGAGGTGAGGTAGGGGAAAGACCCCGGCACTCAAGATGGCGCAGTGAGGTGGGTAAGGGAAAGACCCCGGCAATCAAAATGGCGCAGTGAGGAGAAGGGAGACCTCAGCACTCAAATCGGTGTGGTGAGGTGTAGGAGAGGGAGGAGGGTTGCAGTAACTTGGAGCAGTAGAATCATGACCCGGTGTTATAAGTTATTGATCTTTACTGCTACTGCTACTGCTACTCGTGGTCGAGGCCCCTACAAAACTGGTGATCTGAGCAGGGGCCTGGCGTTTATATTTCCCCATCAGTCATGCGTCAGATTTAGATTTTGGGGGGAAGGGTTGTTGGGCGGTGCACACATCCCTTCTCCTGACACAGCGCCAGACGAGTAGGGGTGGTGTGTTCTAAATAAATCTGGTCCATGCAAGTACCGGCTATGACTGGTTGGTTGGGGTACAACATAATGATACCTAGGTAAGGGATGGGGAAATAACAATCAATTTCCTTCAAGAAGCAGCCATAACTTCTTTGTACAGTGGCAGCAATGTAATTGTGAACTGTGTTCTTCTTTTCATTGTAGATACCAAATTGTGTTTGTCTCCTTTTACATATTTATATCCACCTTTCCTGTACCTTCGCCCAAATATAACAAAATATCTCAAAAAGTGAAATGAGGTTTTTCTTAAAGTGATATACCAACTATATTCAAATATTTATTTTATATTTTACTTTTATTTGACACACAATTACAGACTAACTTCACCTAACAGCAATATTTTCATGGTACAATGATGAGACGTTAAGCTTTCAACACCTACCAATCACTTAGCTCAGAGACTGGTTCAAGTTATAATAGGGATGGATCTAGTCATCCCACAATTTTGTTACCTTTTGTTGTAATTGCGTGGACTATTAAGATAAACGGCATTAGTTGTTTTTGAGACTAGTTTATAGTTACACCAACAACCCTTTATTTAGGAAAGTGACAACACAAGATAAAGGTTCCAAAAGGAAATGTCACAAGACCCATGTTTTTTTAACTTCAGCAATAGTCACAGCCTGAATCAGGACACTTTAAAGTAACATCATAATTTTACATGTAAAATTTATTGTCCATTCAAGCTTGCATTTAATTTAAATACAGGATTTATTAAAATGAATTTCAATAGGCCTAACAAACCATAATGTGTCGCCTAAATAATATATATTTGATTATAAAGAGATTGAGGTGTGTTCTTGCATCCTTGAATCAGATGGTTTAATACATATGAAAATATAGGAGTTATTTTCCCTAAATATATTTGATTAGAAATCTGGTCAGGTATGTTTTGCAACCTAGTCTCCGATTGCCACAGTTTAATTCTTAGTAAAATATGCAAGGTCATTATTTTTCTTTCCTAAATTGTGGTTTACCATCTTCTCTCCAGAAAAATGTCCAAGCCTTTGTTTAAAAACTTCATGTTTTTAGTTTAATCAGGGTAACCTGGCGGTCTAGGGGTAAAGTGTCAAATTTCTGTGCTGGGGATTCGGGGTTCAATCCTCGGGCCCGACACAGATTTATCTGATTGACAAACCTTTCCTTCACCTCTGACGAGACGTGTATTAATCACAGCTTGTGAATGTGTGGAATGGCAGGCCTCCACCGTAGTTCGTATCCCATGTTAAACTTTAGGTCCTCCATTTCATCTCACAATCATCCTATCATTACACACGAGTGTAAATGCGTTTAAACCAAACGGGTAGTAAGACGTGGTGATAATTATAATAGTAATAGTTTAGTGTAATCATTTAAACTACACAGTTTAAGTTTATAAAAGTGAACACTCTAGTAATGAATTATATTTTAATTTTTTAATTCAATACAAATATACTTTAAGACAAATCAATAAAGATATGAAAGTATTGTATGCACCTTTTCTGGCGGCACAGGCAGTACCGGTGCAAGGTTGAGTCTGAAACTCCTGACCGGTGCACTCCAACTCTGAGAGAGAGGGAGGAGGGTTGTTGCAAGCTCGCTGCCTGTAGCGGGCTCCCTCTCCACAGGATGCCGAACAGAGCGACCAAGGATCCCATGCTCCCCACCCACCATGCACTGCAAGGATGTGAGTACCACGCTAGGTCACGATTCATATGACACGGTACATCACCAGCTCCCTTTACTCTTATTTAGGGCACCTTAGCTTTTTATAAAGTGAATGCATGAAATAAATGGGAGAGGAACAAATCTTGGTCTAAGCTTATGGTTCCTAGTAATTGCCATGGTTGTTCATAACTGGATCTCAAGCTTAATCTTAGCTTTATTTTCATGTTTTTAAAAACTAAATTCCGGAAATAGCCTAGTGAATCATAATCAATTTTTTAGTTACTACAATTCATAAGTTTGATAATTACAAGGCAAGTTGTTTTAATATTCATTTCAAATAGCCTATATTTAATTTAATGAACTCAAGCTCGTTTTTGAGAAGCTCAAGTGAGTTGAGAGAAAAATATTGAGGTGTTATCAAGTATTATTTTCTTTACAATTAAAACTAGGGATGGGACTCTCGAATACCTTGAATCCTTAAGGATATTTGATATTCAAGGATTTGAGACTCAAATCTTAATAGATATATATGTATATTTATATTCAATTGAAATTTGTTTTAGAGCTGGTTTGCCACATCTGGGGCTATGTGATGCGTGTTGTGCGGTATTGCAGAAATCAATCGTGGGGTAGTACCAAGATGTATTGAATAAAGAGGTGGGTCATACTGGCTTGGATTCCCCACTCCCAAATTGTGACGTAGCTCCATGCCACGCACCAGCCACCACTCTTTGTAGTAACACAGTTTTTCATCTGTACTTGTTTTAATTATACACAAAACGTTGCTATTTGTATTTTTATTTTGAATCAGCATTTGTCTATTACATATTATTTCTAAGCTAGAATGCATTGTGGTTTTAAGTGTATCATTCAAAAACTATTCTAAATAATTATCCTGACCAAAAAGATAAATTTTATTATTGTTTTAATTTGCATGGTGGCAATTAAGGCATAAGCCTTCTCTTGAATTAAACCATTGCTTAAGTCTAATATAACAATATGGATACTCAATATTATCACTAAACAAACTACCTTTATGTTTTAATTTACATCTTGGCAAGAAGATTTCTACTAGACATTTCCATGATCCAAACAAATTGCCTGAGTGGTAATGTGGTAGACAACTTAAAAAACGTTACTTACAGAAACATTACTTCAAGATCAAAGACTTATTTTATTGACAATGTAAGACTTTTTTAAATGTATTCAATAACATTTTTTTTGGGTTTTAATGTTATGTATAGTGCTTGAAATACCGTGGGAAGGTTAGATGCGTCATTTTACACTTTTTTTTACTTATTATTTTAACATTTTTTCTAGCTATTGATAAAGTAAACTGTCACCTTTTAAAAAAAAAATGTTTTATCTTTAAACATTTTGTGTTTGTTTAAATACGTCACTCACATTGCAATCTTTCTTCATACAAACAGTTCAACACTGTCAAATGAAACATTACTTGCGTATTTTCTTGGCTAGCTTTTTGCATATCCCTTGATATTTTGCCAATCCTTCGTTTATGAGTTTACCAAATAAAGTATTTATATTAGTTACATTTCGCTGTGGATAAGCGACACATACTGGCAATGACAGCTGGTGTGGTGGTGCACTTGGGTCACATGCCGCTATCTAGCTGGCACTCGGCGTCTGATTACACTTTAAAAAAGTGCTTAAACTAAGCATCCTATGAAAAAATGTCCGAATAAAAAATTAAAGCCCTCTAAATTTACTATAATTTTTTCACTTGAAAAATTCACCTGGCCAAAAAAATAAGAAAATACTCAAGGGGAAAATCTAATCTCCTTGTTTGAAAGTTTCACAAAATATTTGACTTTATAAGCCACGAAAAAAATTTGTTCAAAGAGAACCGATTTCACTGTCAAAGAGTTTTAATCCTTATTTCATTCTGCACACTTACATATAACCAAATACTGAACTAGACAGACATAAGAAGAAAGAAGGGTGAAGAAAGCAAAAGTTGACGTGAACTAACACAGGACATGATCATAGCATGGCGTGATGTCATCCTCACGCTACACTCAGTGTGACCCGGCTCTTTATTCATTACATCTTGGGCTAGTGTATCTCACCAGTTTGCTATGCATTATGCGCGAGAGGGGTTTGTGAACCCATCCATTAACCCCTCAACTTTACTGCGTCCAGTCAACTTCAATGTGTCAAGCAGTGCAATAAAACTTGTTTACAAAATGATAATAGTATCATGAAGACAAAGTATATACATATCAGTTTATTCACAACAGCAACATATCTTTTCAGTGCCAAGCCAAGAGTTGCGGGTTCTAATCAAGTGTTAATTTTTAATGTTGAAAATAACAATTAATAATTTTAATCGCATTCTCTTCTTTGTAACTTAGTCCTTGTTAGTAAAACTAGCCAATGTTTATTTTTATATGAATAAACTCACAACATAACATATTCTGTAATATCTCAACTTAAAGAACTTTCAAAATTAAATGATTTAAATAATTTTTTACTTCATAGAAACAAAATAATAACTTACCAGTACATGCATTTTCCTTAGAATTGAGCAAAGTTTTTCTTTAGAAGAAATTGAATTCGACAAAACAAAATTTTGTGCTTATCATCATGATCCTATGACATAATTGTACCAAAAAATAAATGAAACTCTAAAATATTCTTAAAATTTTGGTTAGTTAGAAAGTAAATGTCCTTTTGTTAAAATGTTGTATCTTCCTTGAGTTTTCCCTTTCTATAAACATGTTATCAGCTCTTCCTGAACTCTTGGGATAGCAAAAGTAAGGTTTCATCATATTTTCCTTACAAAAGAAGCTAGAGCAATATATTTATGTACATCTTCAATTGTTTTGAACTCAAAATACAAACAAGAACTTTGGATGACATGACACTATCTCGTGTCTTTGAAAGTAGCTCATTTAATACTGTCTGTGAATCATTGGGACAACGTTAATAAAAAGTTCCACTTCGACTAATTCTTCCATAAGACCCCAATGCAATAAATGTATAGTAGAGAACTGGTAGGAACCGTACCTGACAGTTACAAAAGTTACTAAACCATATTTATATACTCATGTATCAAGCCATGTGTTTTGTGGCTAACACTTCTTAAAGATACTAACTAACATTACCATAAAATAACACTAATAATGTAGTAAATTACTATCAATGTTGACAGCAAAAAATATGTTCGTATTTTCTTAGAAATACTTCCTACCAGAACACTACAATACATCTAGAGCTACTTCTTACCAGAACATTACAGTAAATCTATCTTTCCTTTCCTTCAAAGGAGACAGCTGATTAAATCCACAAATAGCGTTTTCTTGTGTTGGAAACCACCCCTTCTTCTGTATTCCGGACACACAGTCCCATATGTGGTGACTTATAAACCAAGTCTCAATATTGCTTAGTGAAGGTTCAGAACCAATTACAATTATAGGATGAACTTAACAAACGGGTGCCAGACCAGTAATTTAACACTAAACTGAATGTATTAATGTTATAATGAATGAATTATAAGCAAGAAAGTTAACATTTAGTTATAATTTCTATTTTATATTATTTCATAATATTTTTATTTTCTCTCATTTTCACCATATTTGACAAGCTTCTGATTCAGATTCAAATTTTAGGGTAGAAATTCGGTTTCGTAAAATAGTGGATTTGACCCAACCCTAACTGAAACCAATCAAATGCCACTGACCTGGACAGCCCACGTTATGTTTAACACAGTGAAGAGCATTCCAGTAGTCTAGCTGCAACAGCAAACATATATGTTATTAAACAAAACAACCAAATTTTACATCTGTAACAACACAATATATTTCATCTCCAACAGTAAAATATGTCACAGGTCCAGCTAAAAAGATCTAAGTTATATCAAGAGGGGAAACTGTGCTCGGCCAGAACCTATTTCAGACTTAATCTACCGCAGATATCCAAAGTATAACTCACGGCCTGTTCTTTGAGTGTTCTGTTGACGACATCATAGCGGCACTCTGCGATCACACACCTGTTGACCAATGCTGGGTACTTGTCATGTACTCTCTCCATCACTTGAAACTGCTCAGCCCTAAGGGGATCTCTTGAGACCAGCTTCATGTACTGAGCGACACTGCATGCTGAGAACATAATCCAGTTTGGTATGGTAGAGCGTAGGTTTCCCACCATGCAAATACTAAGAGCAATACACTAACCTAAGACTAATCACTTTCCCTCTTTAAAACGCCTTCCATTACCATACTTCCACACATTTACCTTTTAAAAGATAAGGGGATGGCAATTGGTACATATTTGAGCTTTTTTTTTTACTAAATATTGATATTTGCCAAACATTTTTGTAGGTTAACAGAAAAATATTGAGAATAAAATAATCCAATTAAAAAAACACTTTAAAATTACACAATAAAAAGATTCATTCACCTAAGTGATCTATCAGCTATATTGTTAAACATGGCCTTGAAACCTGGAGTTCAAAATTTCCTATGTATATTATGTCTGTACACATAAAGCAAAATAATATTATTACAAGATGTAGTGGTAAGATTACCGTACATATTCTATCAAAAAAAAAGTTCCTTTCATTAATAGTCGGCGGGAGATAAATTATCTGTAATCAAAGTTTAATCCGAAGGAAAGAATATTTCAAAAACTATTATATCAATTCCCTAGCGTTTTTTTTATTTCTCTTCTATATTTATAGAAATTAACAATACTGAGGAAAAAATAAAAATATTTATTGTTAGCCATCAATTA
Source organism: Timema shepardi (assembly GCA_902151425.1). Lineage (NCBI taxonomy): Eukaryota > Metazoa > Arthropoda > Insecta > Phasmatodea > Timematidae > Timema > Timema shepardi. The sequence goes on from CABFVX010000070.1 coordinate 66,988, forward strand.
AAATTCAGATATTAAAGTTTTATGCTGAAGGTTAAAATAAATGAAAACAATCCAAACAATCGATAAAAAAAAGAGATTTTAAATTTATTTATAGTTTCCACAAAAAAAATCTTTCCAGGCCCAACATAAAAAATGACTGAAGCCGGCTATTTGGTTACACGTAGTTCAGTGGTTTTCTTCCATGGCAACACTTAACGTAAAGGTTCCCCCACCACATAGTCTCTCTCCCTGTCTCTCTGGGAGTGACTTTCTTATTAAAAACAAACAACAGGTGCAGAAACTTTGGCAATGATTGGACAGGAGATAAGGGAATGCTGCGATCATTTAATATTTCTATTTACGATGATAGCCTTTTATTTACAACTCTTAGTAAAATACCCGCCTCGGTGGCCGCACGGTCTTATGTACTAGTCTTGTATTAGGCTAGACTGCCAAGGACAGGGAGATTGGGGTTCAATCTCGGTCGAGTGCACTGTGAGTGGTATATCTTAAATAAGAAAAGATGACATTTTTTATTGGAAAATGCTCTTCTTGTTGATAGTAAATATATCATAATTTTAATCCCATTTTTTATATTAATATAAGTATTAATTTTTCAGCAAATTACCGGAGTTATAATAATAAGTCACGATTGGATATTTATATCAGTTTTATAATATAATAAAATGAAAACATCATGAATAAGGTTAGTTTCATTAATGTTTATTTTTAATTTATTTTATATCGATTTGATTTGTTTTAATTATTTTTGTTGTGCCTCTGAATGTAAAAAGGTAAATAATATAAATTCAATTGTGATCTGATATTTAATCTTTTCAAAATGGCCAAATTAATCACATTATTTTTGCGAGTTAAAGATATGTCATGCTTGTGCATTTTATTGGACAAATGTACCAAATCTCTCACACCAGTTTGAGTCCAAGACTTTTCTTCTCCAAACAATAAACATGGTAAGCAAAATAAAGCATTTTTGACATTACAGTCACATCACCACTCATTTTTTTTTAATGTTTCAGTACTAGACCTCCTAACCATTTGTCTAGTTGTAAGTTTACATATTTTATTTAAATTAAGATCTATTATAGGTCTACCCAATCTTTTGATTTCAAGTTTATCTTTCAGTGAATGTGAATATTCCACGATATTCCACAATATTCATCGCAAGTAAAATAGTCGACTTTAAGTTTAAATAAAAACTAATTGCCACAGATATATAGTAAACTCCATTCACGGTAGGAATTGATCTCTGAAAGGTCTTTTTTCCTACCAATTTCCTACTATATAATAAATTTCTGGTGGGGGAAAAGCCTTTCAGAAAACAACTCCTATGGTGAACGGACTTTAAATAGTAAGTGGTGAAAGAAAAACATTAAAAATGCAAAGAAGAAAAATAACAAACAATAATTGTATTATACTTAAATTGTAAAAATATTATTATAAATAAAATATATTAGAGCAGTGGCTTCCAACCTTTCGCATGGTTTAATACCAATTTTTGTCCCTGGGACCATCACGACATCTTGATCGCCTACAAGAATTTAAATCCTCGTATTTCATTATTTTTACACTACTTCCCCAGCTATCCGAATTTAATTACTATGTTAGCTAGGTAGACTTTAGAGGAAATGTAACCTTATTTACTTGGAGGATTAAATGAAAACCATTTGAGAAATATCACCCTCTGCACTCCTAGACAAAATTTGAATACCGACCTCCCCATCCCTAAAAAACCAAATGAGCATGACGTGACATGACGTTTATCCCACGTGCCCAACAATACTTGTTTTAATTACTATAATTTTTTTATATAGTGACTATACGAGTGTGACAAGATGTTGTAAAAGATAATCATCCAAACCAGTGAGTATTTTGGATGGTATGGTTGCAGCACAATCCACCCAAGTACTGAGCTGCTAGAGTCAGAGTTGTGTAACCAAAAGGAACACAAACAGTTTTTATTATTTTAACCACTTACATTTCTATTAATTCGGATTTTGAACCTTCCTATAGTCATTATAACAAGGACGCCTGCAGTATTGGAATACCCCCCTCCCTCCCCAATACGGTGTGGGGTTTCCAAGAAAATTTATTAAATTGAAGCCTCAAAAGACTCTTTTCAAGGCAAACCTTGTCGCCTGAGAATAAGATAAAACATAAAAAAATGTTTCAAATCCATCCAAAATCATGGCTGGACACTTGACCTTGGTGATTTGAATGGCGAATGCTGTTAGAATTGCTCGCGTATGTGCCAAACTATTAACCCTAAAACCAGCAGGTGGCCTGGTGGTGGGCACTAGTAATTACTTTATCACAACTATAACCATATTATGTCTGTCTTAAAGTACTAAATAACTTCTTTTTTTTTCCTTTTTATATGTCACTAGTATTTAAAATGTTTGTTAAAATTTCACCAAATAAAACTTCCGAATAAACCTCATAAATTTCAATTTCTTTATTGCGAATAAGTTCTTCACCCCCACCATTATCAATTAACCCCAAGAAGCTCTAGTGAACCCACTGGCTACCACAGACAAGATAAAGAAGAATATGGAAAGGAGGTGTTTGACTAGTTAGAAATGCCGCCCAGCGGGGGGGACAATGGCTCGATATCCGACTAGGCACAAAATGACGCCCAACGTGGGGCCAATATTTGGATGGAGACTACAGCGCATCAACAGTGGCGTTGATACTGTGATGAACAAGAGGAACAGTGAACCAACGCGCAACTATGGTGAACAGATGAATGGAATGGAGTGGAGTGGATCACCCAACCTTAGAATCATCACTCATCAGAGAGTAGTTTTTTTTAAATTCCTGTTTAATAATATTTATATATTCATGTTTTTTTAAATATCATTATTGTTTTGTTTTCATTTTGGATTGAAACATTAATTAAATTTCAAATATAATTTCAATCAATTTTTGTTACATTACATTCTACATTCTACATTTAGAGGTTGGTAACATGTGCTGGCTTGTCGTTCCATAGGAATTGTTGTTGTTAAATAATATTAGTGTAAGTATTTTCTATTTTGGATGGGAATATGCGCCGGTTGACTAGGCCTTTATTTTATTACAACTTTGATAGGTCCTAGTTTGTAATCATCATGTCTAAAGTAATAGTGGCCAAAGTGCCAAATAAATGAGTGGAGGCTTCTTATAATGAATGATCCATATATTATGGAAATGTTACAGAAAATTTTGAGTGAACAAAACGCTGGGTTTTCGAAGATGGGCACAAAGTTTGACACAATGATTTCTCAAATGGACACTATGTTTTCTAACATGGACTATTTTGGTTCCAAAATGGACAGTAAGCTTGCTGACATGGAAACTAAGCTTGCCACAATGGATGCTAAGCTTGACACCATGGGTGATAATTTGTCACCTCAAATGTCCAGTGTAGAGGTCAAATTAGTAAGTGGCTTAATTGGAGATAAACCAGAGAGAGGTTGAGGTCACCAAATGTGGGGAAGTTATGGTACCTCAAGTCAGTGACTCTGATGTTTTAGTTAGTGACATTGTCAGTGGTAATTGTGACACTATTGTCTCTATCTCCAGTCAAGTGAACAGGTGGGAGGAGTTTGTGCCCCAAGGGTGTGATGATGTTGAGGTTGTCACAGTCCCCAGTGTTGATGTTGTGGTGGCCATTGCTCACCAAGATAGTGATAATGGTAGTGACATTGGTGTCAATGTGGAAAGTGAAGTGAGAACCACAACAAAAACAGTTGTGTGTAGGAGGCCAAGGGGCTCATGCCAATTTTGTTGACACTCAGGTATATCGGGGCGAAAGCTTGGTATCCTGTGGTGTCCTTAGTGTGACAAAAGAGAGTGTGAGATTATGGAACAGTGTGGGAGCTTATAAGGTAAGCATGCCTACTAATAAGAGGGTAGTAGGCCACAATGTCATGTTTCATTGGAAAGTGGTCCAAATTGTTTGGATCCAGGACTGGCGTACGGGGTACACCAGCTCATTAAGCAAAGGTAGGCCTAAGTCTGTTAGTGACAAGACCAGATGCAATCATGTTGTGGTTTGTTTACATTAAAATCAGTTTACTCAGCCAGCAGAACGGTCAAAATCAGATCCAATGGGGAGCTAGGTTGCCTGGGCAGGTGCACGGCGCTCAACGAGGAAGGATCCATGGAGCCACAATGGACTTTTTTCTTTACGCATAAGGAGATAGATGTGGTACACAATCTCTCATGTCAGGTATCACTTCTCTAAACTACTTAAATCTTCAACGCTAATAATAATTTGCATAATGTACAGTTGGACTAAAGTTTATGTAAAAGTATTGTCAAATTAATAATAATATTGAAAGGTTATCATTAAAAATAATGAAATGATAATTTAAAAAAATATCCGACTATACATTCAAGTTTTCAGCTGTAAAATAATTATAAAACTGTATAATTTTATTAGAGGGTGTATGGCTAATAATAAATACATTTAGGATTGAATATAATATTAGGGGTAGTTAAATCAAATTGTTTATGTAAAATAACGCTGATTTCTAAAATTTATAAGTTTTATGGTCAAGTAACGACAATCTTCCAAGTGACTTGTGGCATCTAAAGGGGATTTAGCCATTTTTGAGAGATTTTGTTTAATATTTTCAGGAATATATTTTTATGCAGGACTTGGTTTTAGTGTCCTGGAGAACAAGTTAGGGGCAGGCAGGTAATTTAAGGGGAATTTTTGATAGAAGTTGAGTTGAGGCAGGGAATTTCTGCCATACAGTGGTGTGTTGTGATGTCAGGACTTGAAGCCTTCGATGTTTGACAAGAGTGGTTTTGTCGCAGAGGTCCGACTACCTTGTGAGTTTTAGGGGACAGGTATTGATATCTGGGCCAACCAAGTTAGTGGAGTTTTGGGAGTGTTTCTGAACCAGTGGGGCAGCAGTGGTTCTGGACCATCCGTGGTTCCCAAATATTTTGAACAACGTTTGGACCGTTAAGAAAGTCCCCTCGTGTGTGTTTTGAAGGCCTGAGCAAAGGGATTGTAGTTCACTGTATGACGGAAAACATTTTGAGGATACTTTCCAGTTTTGGGGAGTTAGCCCTATAGTTTTTTTTATTGCTCTCTCTGGGAGTTTATAAATGTATGTCCATATTATGCCACAAGCTTAAAACAACTTTTTATGAATTAATTTTGCTAGAAGAGTGATTACAATAATAATAATAATTCTCAATGATAATATTTTAAAATGTGAGTTTGCATTAAACTATTAGTTTTTTTTTGAGGTTGTGTACGACATGGTTCTGTGTGGAGGAAATTTGGAGTCTGTGTGCTGTGGAGATGTTCGGCCTTGAGCTTTTTCCTTTTATTTTATTTGGGGCTATGTGTTCTCCCAAATAAATCTACAGTTAGGTGATTTTAGATCCCTCATTATTACCTTTTCTCTGTTGTTAAACAGTGTACTTGTATAATTTTTTCAGCTGGTTAGCTGTATTTATTTATTTCATTGGAATATTTTTTTTGTTAAGTTATGTAAGATATTTTCAGTAAATGGGTTCTTTAAGTTAGGACACCTGGTGTGTAGGTAGTGCTAATATAGCAGTTTTTAGTTGACCGTTAGGTTCATAAAGTTGGATGTGGTTGGTTCCTATAGCGAGTATAGCCATGAGGCTTATAAGAGTGTGTTGAGGTATCTAGTTGGAGTGCTCATATAGCGTATTTGGCCTTAAGCTTCTTAAGAAGTTATTTCTGTAACAGAAATTATGTTGTGTGTGCTCATATAGTGTCTTTGGATTTAAGCTTTTTAAATAGTATTTTTGTGAAACAGAAGAGGATGTGAGGATGCTCATATAGCGTATTTGGCTTTAAGCTTTTTAAGGAGTTTTTGTCTGTGAGATAGACAAGTTAAAGTGCTCATATAGCATATTTGTACTTGAGCTTTTTAAGGAGTTCTGTTTTGGATAATAGAGGTTGTGAAGATGCTCATATAACGGACTTGGTTTTAAGCTCTAAATTTATGGAGTTTGTGAATTCATAATTTTTTTAATAGCCATTGTAACATACCTGTAAAGACTGTACATTCTGCTCTTTTTTTTTGTGTCACACTGTTATTTTGGAGGAAAATTTAGATAGGTTGCTGCTACATCCGTATCATGGTAAGGACGGATTGAATAAGAACACGACTTACTTGAATTAATGTTACTGCTTGAGTGAATGGTTTGGTCGGGAACACCGGCTATCGATAAGATTCTCGATAGACATTTAGGATGGGGCATGATGGGAAGCAGATAATTTATTACGTTACCACACATGGAAGCCAATCTACATGGAAATACATTACATTCCTCCCTCACAATTTCTTGACTATAGATATTTCAAAATACATAAATATACATAAAATAAGAATACAATGCACGACACGATTTCCAATAGTCATGAGGAAATAATTTACATTTTTAACACTTTTTATACAAAAATATAGAATATAATACTTGCTCATAGTTTTTATTGTCATAGTGAAATAATGTCATTTTTTTTTAAACTATTTATAAATTTAATGTAACTACAGGTTTCTTACACCTAGTTGGATATCTAGGCTCCTTTACTTCTAGTGAGATTTCAACCCTCTAAAGTGGGTGTGATTCTGGACTACTGCCCTTTTCATGTGATTCAACCCTGAGGATGAATGGAGAATGATTCTCACCCCTTGATGCCTTAGGAGATGTCAAGTTTTCCCTATTAGGTTTGGGATCTAGCTCGGAGGGATATGGCTCTCTAATGCTAGGTTTTATCTTCTCTACTCTAGTTTCAGGGGAAGACTGTAAACCAATTAATTGGTCAATATGGTGTTTCCATGTTACTGCCCCTAATCTGACTAAATAGGCTACTGGACTCAATTGTGATACAACCCCCCCTTCAATCCATTTATTCTTTGCTCAATAGTCTCTGACTAGTACCCGTTGGTTTGGAGCTAGTTCCCGAGTTTTACATCCCTTTGCATATTTAACCTGTTTCCTCTGATTCTTCTCTACATTCACATTAGAACGTAACAAATCTAGCCTAGTTTTAAGTTGTCTATTAAACATCAATTTTGATGGGGTTTCATTTGTTGTAGTATGTACCGAGTTCCTATAATCATATAGAAATCTAGTTAAAGCTACTTCCAGATTTCTTTTTTTCAAGAATAGCAATCAGCAATTTATTTTTTACAAATTTTACTGCATTTTCGGCTAGGCCGTTACTTTGAGGATGTTATGGAGGTGTTAAAGTATGCTTAATACCATTTTCATTTAAAAAAACTTGAATTCGTGTGATGTAAATGGTGGTCCATTGTCACTTACATTGTGTTCAGGTAAACCAAACCTCGCAAAGATCTGCCTTAAATGAGCAATGGTTCGACCTGCTGCTGTTGAAGATACCTCTAACACTTCCAACCATTTAGTATATGCATCTATGATAACAAGATACATCTTAGATTTGAATGGACCCATAAAATCTACATGTAATCTAGACCATGGTTTATTTGTATAATTCCAAACATGTAACATACTCTTTGATGAATTTTGTCTTTCCCATAGACAGGGTGCACAATTTTTGACCATCTGTTCAATGTCCTGATCAATATTAGGCCACCAAATATAAGATCTGGCTAAAGCTTTCATTTTAAATATTCAAAGATGACTTGAATGTAATTTCTCTAACAAATGTTTACGAAATTTCTCTGGTACAATTACTCTATACCCCCACATCAGTATTCCTTGCTCTAATGTTGATTCATTTTTCCAATGAAAATAAGTTGGTCAACTCATTATAAACATAAGGCCAACCAAACGTCACATAACCTGTAAGTTTAACAAATTCGGGATCTTTTTGTACTTCTCTCTTTATATCTTCACATTTTATAGATATTCCACTAATTTCAAAATATTGTAACTAATTACCAATACAGCTATAATTCTCTAATTCATCCATGCCAGAGTTCACTAATGGCCACCTGGATAATCCATCAGTATTACCATGATTTTCTGATTTGACATATCAAATATCAAAATCATACCCTGATAAGAAAAGAGCATATCTTTGTAATCTACTAACTGCAAAGGCTGGTAAACCTATTTTCTCCCCAAATATGCTTAACAAAGGTCTATGATCTGTACATAGTATAAATTTCCTCCCCCACAGGTATTGATTAAATTTCTTTACTCCAAAAACAAGGCTCAAAGCTTCCTTGTCAATCTGTGAATATCCCTGCTCAGCTTTAGATAGTGTGCAGGAAGCATAGGCTATTGGACGTTCACTTCCATCACTCTGCACTTGTGACAGTACACTACCAAGACCATAGCATGACGCATTCACATGCTAATTTTAAAGGTAATTTAGGATTATAGCGAGCTAACACCTCTGCTGACACTAACTTTTCTTTAATTATTGAAACAGATTTCATGCATACTTTGTCAAAATTAAAATCTGTGTTTTTTCTCAACAACCGATATATAGGACAAGTATCGTGGATAAGTTTGGAACAAATTTTCCATAGTAATTGACTAGCCCTAGAAATCCCTTCAGTTGTTTAACATTCTCTGGCTTAGGTGTATCTAGTATCGCCGCAATTTTGTCTTTGACTGTTTTTAACCCATCTTTATTACAAACCCTAAATATTCTAAACTCTTAGAAAAAAAACTTAAACTTATTTTTACTTACTGTGAGACCCTTGTCACATAAACGTTTACATACCTCTTTGAGCCTGTCACAATGTTCCTGATTGTCCCTACCAGTAACCAAAATGTCATCCTAAAATACAATTACTCCTTTCAACCCCTGTAATGTTTTTTCCATTAATTTTTGGAACAAATTTGGTGCTGGAGAAATCCCATAAGGAATTCTCTTGTACTTAAATAAACCCTTGTGAGTGCTTATCACACAAAGTATCTTAGATTCTTCACCTAACCTAACCTGTTGATAAGCATGACTTAGATCCAGTTTACTAAAGGTTTCTCCCTTTTGTAAAGTAACAAATAGCTCTTCTATTTTGGGAATAGGATGTCTCTCTAGTTCTAAACTAGAGTTCAAGATCACTTTAAAATCTCCACATATTCTAATATTTCAATTCCTCTTAAGTACAGGGACTATTGGTGTACCCCATTCACTATCGGAGTTAATACCTCCTCTTGCACTAAGCGTTCTAACTCTTGCTCTACCTTTTCTTTAAGTGCAAATGGAATTGATCTCGGTTTGCAATACTTTGGCTTAGCATATTTTTTTTAAAATTTAACCTAACTGGTTCACCCTTATAATACCCTATTATTTTTTTTTAACTTCTGGAAATTTCCTTAACAGGTTAGTTAGCATTTCTGTTTGTACCCTATCTGCCGTTACACTAGTAGCACTATGCAAGTTTTCTGGAATAAATAATTGTACTTTTAGTTCCTTAATCCAGTCCCGTCCTAGTAATGGATTAGCTCCATGTTTAATTACAAATAATTCAATTTTGTGCGACAAATCCTGATATTGAACATTTACATTTATAACACTCACAGGAATAATTGGCTCATTTATATCTGAATTTAAGATTAAATCAGTTCGATGCAATTTTAATTGATTCGATTTATCCAGATAATACTTTTCAGAGATTACAGATACCCCTGCACCTGTGTATACTTCAAAGAGAATTTCTTTCCCTTCCACCTGAACATTTATTTTAAAAGGTTCCACTCTTTAGCGCTTCTCGCCAAGCTGATTTTTATATAACCCAAATAAATTTGAAATGTCATCAATGTTTTCATCATTATTGTCATTTAACACACCCAACCCCACAAAATGTTTATTGCTGTCATACTTTTCTCTCTTTCTGTGAGATTTGCTAGCAACCGTATGAGTAATAGCCCTATTAGAATTGTTTGATTTACCCAACTGTTTTAATAGACACACCTCTTACAAATGACCTTTCTTCTTACATACACAGCATTCATTTTTTAAATGACCGTTTCTCCCACAGGAATAACACCTTCCTTCTCTGGTACCGTGCCGCCTTTTCTTTCTTCCTTTTTCGACATTTGAAGAAATTGGGATTGACGACAGCTGTTCCATCGATGTTATGTCCAAAGGCCAGTGACGCTGCATCCTTCTCGGCTGCCTCCAAAGATGTTGAATTCAGTACCGCCTTCTCGTAGTCAAGTTGTCTATCCGCTAGAAGTCGTTGCTTAAAGGAGCTCTCAATCCACTCACAAGACGATCCCGTAAATAATCAAATAATGATTCTTTAAACTCGCAATGCTTTGTCATTTGTTTTAAGCTAGCGATATAATCTGATACACTTTCATGCTCATGCTGTGATCTTAAACTAAATGTATACCTTTCGGCAATAAACGATGGTTTAGGATATGTGTTCTTGGATAATTTTAATTAGATCCACATAGCTTTTTGTTGACGGCTTGTCAGGTGTACATAAATCTCGTAAAAGATTAAAAGTTTTCACGCTTACTACTGTCAGTCCGTGCTTACTTTCTTCTCATTAGTTATACTATTACATTCGACAAATAGTTCGAATCGCTCCACATATGACGACCAGGTTTCTTCATTACTGTCGAAACTACTCATGTTTCCCATGACCGCCATTTGTGTTTATATGGTTTATTTTTCATAGACAACGCCCTAAGTTATTAAAATCCCTAAATGTTCTCAGAGTTGCGTCAAGACTGTTGTGCATACATTTTCAATTGTAGAACTTTTTTACTTACTTCTATAATTAATTAATTCAATACACTTTTAAAGTTGGACTTCCATATAGACAGGAATATGTTACACCATAGTATGTTTTATCCTCGTCGCCAATATGCTACATCCGTATCATGGTAAGGACGGTTTGAATAAGAACACGACTTACTTGAATTAATGTTACTGCTTGAGTGAATGGTTTGGTCGGGAACACCGGCTATCGATAAGCTTCTCGATAGACATTTAGGATGGGGCATGATGGGAAGCAGATAATTTATTACGTTACCACACATGGAAGCCAATCTACATGGAAATACATTACAGTTGCTTTGAATACCGGTGAAATTTTGGTAAACTTTCCCCATTTTTTAAAGCAATGGGGGCTGTGAAGTGGTCAGAGTTTTAGGCCTTTAGCCCACGACCATTTACCTTATATATATATATATATATATATTAGTTTGCCATTGTTTATTTTGTTAATTTCTTACCACTCTTAAAATCACTAAACTCACTATGGTTGCAATAAACTTGCACGTTCCCAATATTTATAATATTCAAAGACATTTAATAACCATTTATATATCGTTTTACAAACCCCCTTACCCCTTTTAAGTTTATTTGAAAACATGTTAACATTATCAAGATCCTGAGAGTACCAAACTAATAGTACATTATTGTTGTCCAATCAGTTAGGCCTATTTTAATAAATAGCTTTCAGCATATTCAATGTATAATTCTTTTCTAGGCCTAATTTAACGTCTATATAACTAAATTAGTTAGTTCAAATGTTCAGAAAATGTTGGGTTTTATGTTAATTATAAGATGTCCAAATCATCAGCAAAGTTGGAAGCAATATATGTATCAAATTTCAATTCATTAACTTCATTTTTAAGCCTTTAACTTTTAAATCTAGTAGTCTTTTCATTCTTGTAGAGCTTTTGTTAGAATTATAGCGTTATCTACATTTATTACTTTTACCTTTCACTTCTAAGCATCGTGCTGATTTATTTTATCTGTACCAGGAAGCTGTGAGATGCACACGTGGCTTCACAGTGGAAAGGGGAGGTTTGGCGCGAACAGCTAGCTAATCAGAAAATCAGATTGTAGCGTATATTTTTGATACTATGTGGAAGGGAAGCGATAGCAACGGGACACTTGCCGGCTAGCTCGCGAGCTAGTAGGACGTACTATGAGATACAAATAGTCGTTCTTTTCGTGTTGGCTTTAGGGTGTTTAGAGATGGGTGAAAGAAAACCATGTTATGTCTCCCTTCAAGAACTAACTAACCTTTTTCTTTTCATATGTCACTAGTATTTAAAATGTCTGTTAAAATTTTGCCAAATAAAATTTACAAATCAACCTAATAAATTTCAATTTCTTTATTGAAAATAAGTTCTCCACCCCCACCATTATCAACTAACCCCGATAAGCTCAACTGAACCCACTGGCTGCCACGGACAAGATCTAATAGTCATACAACCTCCAAATATCAGGGGGGAAATTTCCCCCCTGACATCCCTGCATTCTAATAGATGAACAAAGTAAATATAAAGCTATAAGCTCAACAAAACCTTTGACGACACCTAAAGCACACCATGACCCCAAAATTAATAGGTTCGTGATACCTTGGTTGAAAACTACTGTAGTGGAGTTGGAGGACTGTAGGGCACAGGTCTTATCAACTATCTTAATATTACATTTGAAAGGATTCATATTTGACTCCTATAGGGTGAAATTTTGAATAATTTAGCCGTATATTAAGACCGCAACAAGGACATTTAAAAATGGAGTGGAATAAGTATTTTTTAACTAAGTATAAAACTGAAAATAAAGCATTGTGATATTACCAATATTATAAAAAGCTTAAATTATTGTGTAAACTCGCCCCCACACACAATGTACCGAGCTAAATTTGATCAAAAAAATATTTTTATTGCATAATCAAGCAAATTTAAATGCTTTAAAAATTTTGAGCAATAAACTATTATAATTTATAATATGTATTTTACTAATAATCTCCTATTTAGGTCATCTTAATTGTTTTCTCTACTCACTATACTAACTAAAACTATCAAATGTAAACGAAGTAGTTGAAATTTCGTCTACAATATTTGAACTGCGCGTATGCTAATATGCTACTAGCGCTTTTTGACTTCAATGTCTGATCAATGGAACTAGAACTTTTACATTCCGTAAGTAAGGAGTGTCATAGGGGTGTTGTGTGAACATCTGCGGCTGAAATTTTCGAGCTGTCGTCTGCGTACCATTGTGTAAGAGAGAAGAAAGCTTACGGATATCTATTTCTCCCTCACATACATACAAGGCAATGGGGCATTTTGACGTTGTTTGATAATTTGTATCAATACATTAGATATATCAATGCATTATTAGTTAAATGAAATCAATGTGCTAATAAAAGGTTTGAAGAATATGACTTAGTTCAACACTCGTGACTTGTCTCTTTAAATATCTTGGTGTAGGCTAATGTAGTAAAACTTCCTACAAGAATACAACTTAAATAATGATTAAGAATCAAATAGCCAAAGATATTATTAATGCTTGTCGTGAGGATTACTCAATTTAGATATCATATTATGAAAATTAAAAAATGACACCTGTACACGGGATTATTTAAACGTAAGACTACTGCACAAAGTGGTTATTTTAACATATGTAATCAAGTTTTTATCAACCTTATCTCGCTATGGTTATCAAGCTTTAAACATAATATGGTTTCTGAAACCAATATACAAGAAATAGCCAACTTAATATGTTATAGTCCTGACAGAATGTAAATACCATGGGTGAGAGCTACATTTACCGAAAAGCTCTAAACTTTATATATGTCATTCATAAATTACAATAACATCGTTCCGGATCCGGGGATCACCTCAGTCCACCGATATATCTTATATTCAATTAATCTTAAAGTATGCATTTTTGGTTTGGCGACAAATCTGATGACTTTTAATTTTTCGTTTAGCGACAATCTAGCGAGTTTTTGGTACTAATCTAGCTACAACACTTATGTTGTCGTTGGCAACATTGCACAAGGTTGGTGGCGGTGAGCCATGAGAATGCCTGCCTCCGGTTTCTTTCCCGCTGGTGTTCAGTTTCTACCAAGTGAATTTTGTGCATGTTCATGTTTAGTGGAGTGTTTTTTAACATAGCCACAGTTATATCTGTCAGTGGCAACTCGTTCAGTTACATGAACTTGTGAGCAGTCGGCATTAGCGTTTAAATGAATGTGGACGCGTTGCTAGTGTACTGAAAATAATATAAGTTTGTATCCGCATCCCTCTGGATAAGACTTGGATTTGTGGATCTAAGAAACTAACCGTGCTAAAAGGTAGCGCGTTTGATAGCAACGGTGGCCGTTACCTCCCCTCTGATTTTTTTCCTTTCGTCATAGTGCCACAATGTTGGGTGTGTGATAGTGACGGGCTAGGGCCCAGTCACTCCAACCCTCTTGTGCCATTATCCTGGCGGTTCAATATTTTGCAGGTCTCATGAATAACGATCCTAAAACCCCCTACAATTGACTCGATCTGCTGGTTATTGGTGGGGATAAATCGGGCGCTACTCTCCAAACGACCCAACCTGGCCGTTGGTTAGGCGTGTAATTCAGCCCCACTGTCTTAAACACGACCTAGCTTGCTGAGTGTTGGAGTGGAGAGTCAGTAAATTGTGTGGCCGCCCGAGCCAACATCCCAACATCGGACCGATTGGCCTACACACCACCCGATTGGTAAAATCCATTCAGATTGGACCCAACAGACTGTGTCGTGTTTAGGAGGTTTAAAAGCTTCCGGCCATTCAACTCTGCTCCGCCAACTGACTAGAAGTCTCGCTGAGATGAGTCTCATCTCGCAAAAGAGCTAGTTGAAGACAATTAAAGGTAATAAACTATATATAACCAAGGTGAAGCAAGTTTCTTCCAGCACTAGCTTTCCGAGTATGGTAGATGAATTATGACGACAGGCCGAAAACCTCCATTGTCTCAAAACGTGGTGGCTTTGATATAGGCTAGAGGTTGGAAATAAGTTTCTTTCATTATTATTTATTATATTTTTGTTACTTATCTCTTTGGGTCGTTAAAATGTTGCCATGTGATATTAACAATGCATACACAGTACCCCCATCGGGCCAAGGTTTATTTATGGGATGTAGTATGGCACAATTAGTCACATTGCTTAAATTGACCCTGCAGTAAAATAATAAGTGTGTGCGACCCAAAAGTCCATTGATCCAAGGTATGATTCCTGGCGAACCCATATTTTTTAAATTGATGTTTGGGATTTGCATCTGAGGCTTAGGTTTTGTGTTTGTTTTATTTTTAATTATATTGTAAGTTGTGTAGTCTACTTATACGAGTATAGTCAAATTACTATGCTAAGTAATTACTTTGTAAATATGCATACCCTTATAAAATAAATCATCTACCTATAGGGATAGTTTATTCTCTTAGGGGGGATTTTATTAAATATTAATTTGACATGTTTTTTTGTGTTATGATACAAAAAATATTCTTCTAGTATGCTATTTATTCATATTTAATTGATAGGTCATTTTGAAACTAATTTTTTAAAATTGAGAAGAAAATATATTTTTAAATATTTATACAGTAATAGATAAACTAAATAAAAATGTCAACTTAGTGTAGTTAATGCTTCCCTACGGTAACTCAGAATAATTATACTTTGACAGGGATTCAAGCTCTGGTCCTTTGACTTTGGATGTCATTATATTGACGATACATATATATATATATATATACACACATATATATATATATATATACACATATATATATATATATATTTTGTGGCTCAAAACTCAGCAACACTCCTTGGCGAGTGTAACGGTGATAGCTTGCCTTTTGTTGAGTAGTAAGCAACAAATTTGAAAGGATTAGAGGGGTGGTGGTGGCTGCTTGGATTAACTGTGGAATGTAAGGACACGCTGAAAAGGGGGAAGTAAAGTAGGGGGAGAGGGTCGGTGGGGTGACTGCCATAGCTACAGTAGCGCACCTCTGGTGAAGTGATGATACATAGTACTACTTGGAAGAGAGACTTGCAAAACCTCGAGATGTCCATCCGAATCCGCATCTACAGACTCCATGTCCATAAAAAAAAAAAATTGATGCCACAGTATCAGATTGCCCTGTCTACAGTCTTGATTCGTACTTAGTAAAAGTTAGTCAACTTGAACTTTTTAGGGACTAGTTTATACAGACTACCAGTCACAACTAAGTAAATATGTGCGCGTGAATCAAAATAAAAGCATCAATGACAGCTTTGCTTGCTTTGTTTACATCTAGAATATTAGTACTGTCTTTTCGTTTTCTTTTTTTCATTTTCAGGAAAATGCAAAAATAATTATAATTGTGATATAAACATATTTATTGTGATTTTAATTTTCCCACATTTCAACTATAACCTGAACATTTTCTCAAAAAAGTTGCTTTAGTTTAATCTATTGATTAGCTGACTCCCTGGCACTAAAGTTTTTTTGGACGAAGTCTCTGACTAGCTTATTGGCTTGCATGGCCACGTGATTAGAATCCAGACTGTGTTGACGCAAATATAATTTTTTAAGGACCACAGACACTGATATGAAGTATGTGTTCAGGCCTTATCATTAAGCATTTCACAGATTCTGATATGGCTTACATGCATTTTGCATATGGGGTTGCCATTGAAAATGGAATAGTTGCTGTAAAATTGCACAGTGAATGATATTGAAACAGACAAGTGCTAAACCACCAGATATTTGCGCGTTTTTATCGCAATTGTGTGAAACTGGAAAATTCCATGTAATCATGCATGATACAGGTCGGCAGAGAATCACTCGTACTCCCGATACGGAAGATATCCTATGGCAGGTCTAGAACAATCCAGGTACAAATATGCGAACTGTTTTACTTTACATAGCCTGGGTGTGGCAAGACTCCCATAAGGACCTCATTTCAAGAGTTGCCGTCGCTGCTGCATGTGTTAGTGAAATGGTGGGAATCTTTGAAAGTGTACGACAATAAATAGGTTGACGCTGTCAGGCATGCATTACTGTTTGCAGTCACTCCTTCTGTTGTAAATATATATATGCTGCTCACCTTTATGTACCAACAGCATCCTCTAGTATCTAAGGATAACATCTGTGGACATATGAAACGAAAAGGGTTGGTTTTAGTTGTCCCTATCTCTCATAAAAGTTTGTACAGAAAGTTTCAAATCCTCCTATATATTTACAACACGATTTTAACTATAAACGTTTACTGCCATTGGTTCTTTTATTTTGATGTGCATGTACATATTTATTTAGCTGTGATTGGTAGTTTGTTTAAACTAGTCCTTTAAAGTTAAAGTTGATCCAACTTCTACGGATTAAGGACTTATGGACCAGGACTCTGTAGACAGAGCAATGGATTAATTAATTAAACATTTATGTTGTTATACTGCCAGCTGTTATCCCCTATATAAAGTACAGATTTTACCTTTGGTTTGACAAGGTTGTGTATCAGTGTCAAGCCCCAGACAGGGAGCCCCACCATGGTCTGGTGCTGGATTTCCACAATGTCTGGTTCGTGACCGTAGGCCCACCTGCCCACATTCTCCCTCACACGGTCCCCACATACTCCACGATCCCCATCCTCCGTCCACAGGGCAGTCCGAGTCTGAACTAAGTCCCAGGGAACACTGCACACGCTTGAGCGCGTTATTCTCTAGTGTGGCCAGAGGCAGGCCTATGTGCACACAATACATTCATAATACAGTTCAAGGGGCCTTGAGTTTACATGAGCTGTACTCATACTAAATATAACCATAGTGAATACTGTAATCACCTGCTTCAGTGGCCTCATGGTCTAAGGAATCACTATCACTAATATGAGTTGATCCATTAAAATACAATATTTAAATATGAGAACATGATTAAACCAAAATAAAATCAACCAATAACTCTTTAAAGAAAACTTTTTTTACCCTTAAAAGTTTGATTTAAAGATTTGAATTAATTTTTTTTTAACACTGTCTTACTATCTGTTTGGATTATATGTTGATATACTAATTACACTAATGGTTAAGGGATTAGGAAGGTTTTATTTAGAGCCAGTGTACCCACATTTGTGTGGAGGGAGAGAGGAAAACCATTAGGGGAAAAACCGCCTTTAGTACACCCGACCGAGATGTGAACCTCGATCTCTCAGTCATCGGCATTCCAGTCTACTGCAAGATTAACATGTTAAACAGTGTGACCACTGAAGCCTGATTAAATGAATTAGGATCTTTGTTCTATAAATATGGATTTAAAAAAAATCAAATTTGAATCTTTCTTATATTTAGACTCAACATTTTAAAACTTTGCACAGGCTCACTCATATAAAGGTAAATAACTTAATCTAGCCTGCCACACAGCATTGTATAGTATGTAAGATCTCCACATAAAGCTACGATAAAACATTGTGTTCACCGTCCAACCAAATACCCTTCCACAGTAAAAAATTAAACCCTACATACCTGCTTGGCTCACACCGTTTTGAGAGTCGCTCCTGAAGGTACTATGTACTTTTATCAAATGAGGAATACATAAATAGAGGCTACACCTTTATTTTTATGCATTTATTTACACTCTAGAATCATTGGTTCCCAAACTTGTTGAATGGCGTACCACCCAAAAAAATTCTGTATTTTGGTTTCTCATGGCATACAAGCTGGAATAATTGTACGTACCACTGGTAGTACTGGTACTGGTAGCCATGGTTTGGGAACCGCTGCTCTAGATAATTGAGCTTAATACTTGGCACAGCCTCTTACTAAGCTTATTGTTTAATTCACGTTGGGAGAGTAATATTTATCATATTTAATTAATTTACAGTTTCGAGGTCTATCCTAGGAGTACGCTAATTTGTGAGCCATGTGCTAATATAGTCACTTTTCAGTGTAGGTATTCAGAAAGGGAACAATACATAATTAGTCAACTATTATTTAAATACAGTTTCTTAGTCATATATTAATATAGCCAATTTTCAGCATGTTTAGAAAGTGAATGAATAGCTTTCCAATTGATATAAAAAATCTAGAGAATCATATTATACAATTAGTCACAAATTTGTTTATCAAACAACAAAGAAATAAGCAATAGGCAATAGACATATGATAATAGGTCTTCATTAAACGCAGATTTAAAACTGTTTCAATTTACTAGAAAAACAAAATATTTTTCTAAGTAGTGTATATTAGAAATAGGAACAAAGCGTATTCAATGTAGCTTGTTTATTCAAAAACTTTGTGAACCCAAAACTTCAGGTAGAGGCGGCCGGCCGGTCTCTGCTTTGTTTGTCATTCAAAATACAGAAAACCAATCGACCAGGGTTGGGAAAGTAATAGAGTGGTGGGGGTATTTCCTCTCCTCAAGCAGGTACTCGGTTCGAGAAGGAAGATAAGACCCAAAATGAAATTTGGTCTTTTATTCTGCCGATCCTTAATGAGATAATCATGAAAACCCTTATTTCGCCGCCAAGATGACGCTGAACGCAGACCTTTTAGGAGGGGGAAATTTAGTATGTTCATTACAGAACTAATTTAAAGTGATTAAAACATTTTGCAAATTTCCAAGAATTATTTCTGATTTGGGGTTTATTTTACTCTCTGATGCTTGGCCTAGAAGTCCTAATTATTTTTGGTCTATTCACATATTTACAATGATGGAGTAGAAATGAGTCAAGAGAGAGTTTAGAGAAAGTCTATTTGCATTTGTATAGAGGGAAAGCTGGAAGAAATTTTGGGAATGTCTCCCTCTCCAGACCCTTGCCGGCAAACCAATCTATTCTATCTAAACATCTAGTATGGTGGTGAGTTTAATTAAATAATTTTTTATCCAAAATGTGTGTGCATTTATAATAAACCCCAATAACACATCTCACCAAGCAACAGAAAGTGTTGGTGTTGTCATATTACATCTTGAAATGTATGTAAACAAAAATAAAACTAGTCTTTTTTATAAGGAATGGATAGAGGATAGGTGAAACAATAGTAAAGCTTTTTTAAGAGTGCAAATCAACAACACCTCTTTAAAAATCATCGTTGCCAGATTTCCTTCACTAATAATATAAAAAATACCCCAAAAAAGTGAAAAATATGTTTTCCTTAAAGAGATTTCAATATATCAGTAATTAACAGTTATCAGTATTCAATTAATTTTAATTCTGCAAATCATATACCATTTTTGAATATTATTTTGTCATTTAAAGAATAGGGAGAAGAGAGATGTTCGAGCCTACCCTCTTGGATATAATACATGGGTTAAGCCTATGAAAATAACAAAAATCTGAAGAAATTTTTCTATTCTTTTAAATAACGTTGATGTAATTTAATAACTTTACAGAAATAAAAATATTAGGCTACACGTTCTAATATAGCCAATAAAAATAATAAAAATATAGTATAATTAAACCAAACAAAATCTGTTTAAAATTCTTAAATGAACGAGGAACTTTGTGTAGTAGCTTTGATTCTCAATTGAACCAGGAGTGTGAGTTTAATCCTGACAGGGTAACATAGCTTAGGGATGGTTTTCTCTCCATTAAAACCTAAGACATTTCCCTATTTTTTCCAATATAATTATATAAATATAATGAACGAGGAACTTTGTGTAGTAGCTTTGACTCTCAATTGAACCAGGAGTGTGAGTTTAATCCTGACAGGGTAACATAGCTTAGGGATGGTTATCTCTCCATTAAAACCTAAGACATTTCCCTATTTTTTCCAATATAATTCTGACAACTCACGAATCATGCCTACTTAGATTTCTAATATAAATGCATTAACCCTTTCGCCGGTTATCCTGCGATTTCCAAGCGCATCATCTACCGATATAATTTTACGCATCCCGCTACTTTCATGGGCTTATGCTTACTTGTGTTCCTTTACATTGGTAGCGCACAATTTCCCCCTTCTCCCTGTTCTGCCATGTTGGCAGATTCCTCATTGATGTAGTTCCTCTGTTTCATGCTAGGTGTCATATATGTAATCTTCGATTGTGTTGTTCACTATTTTCACTGTTCTCTTCTGGATGAATATTTATTTGAAATATTAAATTTTTGAACAAATATAATGCAGGGTCTATGTAATAATAGCTTGATAATAAATATAAATGGCCTCTGAGGTAACTTTACGATAAATGTAATTTTTTTAAAAAAAGTGTTAAATAAATATGTTAGAGGTTTAATATTAATGTGTTCTTATTTGAAAATATATAATTGACCATAAGTCAAGAGAGGAAAAAAATACATTAAAAAAAATCAAATTTGAGGAAAAAAAATACGCGGTCAGAGGGTTAATACTGGTTATTCTACCAAAAGTAAATTGAAACACCTAATCAACTGTTTCCAGTCTGTGGTCAGGTCAGTTTAGTAAAACGCCTCCATTCTTCTCCTCTCACTTGCACACTTATTGTATCTTTATTGGCCTCCCTTGTGGTTATGCTAGGTGTTTCAAAAGAATGTAAGGTAAATCGTAACACCTAACTTGTGCCAGTAAATTTTTGAGCTTTATATAACTCGCAGTTTAGTGTGTGACTAATGGTTAATTTTGCCGGGCCTCAATAACATCTAGTTATGCCTCCCACCTACAACCAGTTCTCATTAACTCACCTCTAATTCACACTCATTCACTGCTTACCTGTGTTCAAAACAGCAACAATAATAAACACAATATTGAGAAGTACTCCATGCATGCCATCATTAATAAATTTAAGTAGGAACTAATACATTGGTTTTTTCTCTCTCCAGAAACATAACTAAAATAGTAATATTTATTCTTCTATAAAATAAAAGTAGCTAAGGTGTAGCATATTTTGTTGCCGTGATAACCTGATGCTTATTATTGAAACAAAAATACCAAAGAGATTACAAATTTGAAATAATACAAAAACTCTTCTTCAGTGTATAAAACAAATCAAAGAGGCTTTATAATAAGGATTTTTTTTTTTCAGAACACATACACTACAATAGTATAACCTCAGTGTAGTCATGTAAGTTAACTAATGAATATTTTTAATACAAATAATAATTATGGTTTGTATTGTATGTGCTAAGTGTTAGCATTATGGATATATGGACTCATAATTGTGTTAGCGCATGTCTACAAATTGGCAAGACTTTGCTATCATAATGCTGTAGAACATAGCAAAGGTTCATGAATATAGTTATGATTGGTTTACATAATACATTATATACAATATTTAAACATTATTACTGTACTATTATTTCACAAATATGAACAATCTCTTTAAATTTCTCAACCATAAAAATACAGAAAAGATTTAACATGATCATTTAAAAAACAAAAAAAACCCTCTGAATATAATTATTGTTCAGTCTAACCAATTGATTGCAACAATAACTCAACATAAGTGGCATGTATTAGCAAAGATAAATATAATTAAGGCCTGAGACAATGAAGGTCATCTGAATGACACTAGTTCTCCTGCTGCTTTAAATCATTGTTCAGGGAAGAACTGTTGTAATTTGAATTACCTTTATAGTCTCGGCCCAAAGTTGGAGAATATCTGAGATAATTGTACGAAGATTCATCAGAATGTTTTAACTTTATTGTTAATAAGGTGACATTACAATTGACTCATCAAATAAATGTTAATTGGTACATTTTTTGTAAATAATGTGTTCTAACCCAAAAATAAATAAATTCCTGCTCATGATAGCCCTTATCGTTCAGTTAAGATAGTTTTTTCTTAAAATACATTTACCATCCTCTTTCTCAACATGATAATTAAGAGAAAAATTGTAGAAATTGAATGCATATACTTTGGACTAAATCGGCTTGTAGCTTTTATGTTAAAAAAATATCATAAAAGTGGGTCATTCCATGTCAAATCAACCAAAAAAAATTCAAATTCAAATTCACCATCACCGATTTCAACCAAACTCAAAATTCTGATAGTATCTATGGAAAAAGTGATTCCTAATTTTTTTCAGATTTTTTTCAGGTACGGTTTTTTATATACAGCTGCCAAAATATTTCAAAATTTGTAAAAAAAAGACATGCATTATAATTTTGAATTGCCTGTAACTTAGACCCTATTTAAGATAAAGAGCTGTATAAGGTCTCATTTTAAAGCTCATTAACTGGGCTTTAAAATGATATTTAACATGATAGGGTCTCAAGCAATCTCATTTTACAAGCAATCATTTCTTTTTTGTTTTTTGAAAATTTCCAAAAGTAGTTTTTTTTAAATATGAAAAAAAAATATTTTGTTTATCCGACCTTTTTCAACAAATTCTGTAAGTTTCAAACTGGGATCATAATGGGATTATAAATAAACAATTTTTCATTGATAACATGTTGATTTTATACAGTCAACACTTGGCAGTATGTTTTACAATCAACTATAGGCCTACACATTTTAATTTATTAATCTAAAATAATATTTATTATAATTATTCAATGAAAATATTACTTACATTAATATTTATTTAATAAGTTTTTAATTAATTGCGTAAGTAAATAAATTATAATTAATAAAGTCAAGTATAGCTTTACTTTATTTTTACATGGGAAGTGGTATTTTCCTGAACTGCACACAATGCATGCATGTTCTAACAGGCAGAGAACTATCAACCTTCACACTGTAACCAATTAGTCAGTGTTCAGCTGTGGTGAGAGCAATCAGTGTTTAGGCATTTCTTTCTCTATATTGAATTAAAGTTACTTTCTATAAAGGTGTATGTGTTTGTCTTTAGACTATTAGTGAATGTGAATATTCTATGATTGGGACATTTTATTTTGTATAAGTTTTAGTGATTTTTTTAACAATACAACTTTTATGCTTTGTTTAAATCTGAATATTTTTTAATTCATTGTAAGAGAAGTTATAAATATGGATGGATCAACATCAAAGACAAAAGTGAATTTGTTTTGTTGCAATCCACTCAATAAACCAAAACATAATTATCACAATAAGAACTTGAGATTGGTGAATAATAATCTGCTACACAAGTTCAGTTCAAAGATTAAGTCTGGTGATAAGATATGTGACAGTTGTCGCAAATTATTGTCAAATTCTGTGAATAAAGATCAATCTACAGAGCCTCCCTCTGATGATACAGATGATGATTCACCCCAAGAAATTAATATTTCTTCTCCTGAAAAAGCGGATGCTCTGGCTTGTTTGAACCGTAGCCTAATTGCTATAAACGAGTCACCGATAAAAAAAAGCACAGATTATTAGAAAAGATATACCCAGGAGAAAAGCTTAAAAGAGTAAGTGAAGCTTTTAAATTCAAAGTGCTGGAAACCAGTGACACTTCTGATAGTTTGGAAACTCCTTCCCCTGGTGATGAAATACTTCTCCAGATGAAAGAAAAGTTTCGAACAACTACAGATAAAAGTGTGATTATGCAAATCCTTACTACATTACCTTATAGCTGGACCGTACAGAAAATTCAAGATGAATTTGGTGTAGCTAATTACACAGCCCGTAAAGCTAAAATACTCCAGAAAGAGAAAGGAATTATGTCATACCCTGATTCAAAACCTGGAAAAACATTGAAGCCAGAAATTGCTGCAAAAGTACAATCTTTTTATAAGAGTGAAGAAGTGAGCCGTATCATGCCAGGGAGGAAAGACTTTGTCTCGGTTAAAGTATGTGGAAAACGGGAGCATATCCAAAAACAACTTATCCTATGTAATTTAAAAGAACTGTTTGTACATTTTAGGGAGAAACACTCAGATATTAAAATTGGATTTTCTAAGTTTTGTGAACTTAGGCCAAAATACTGTGTTCTGGCAGGAGCAAGTGGTACACACAGTGTCTGTGTGTGTACAATACATCAAAATGCTAAGTTGAAGGTAGCACAGTGTAAATTCCCAGAATTAAGAGAAGGTGAAAAACTGATAAAAACATACCAAGATGCTTTACAAACATTGATATGTGATAATCCATCTGAATCATGCTACTTTGGTGAATGTTCAAACTGCCCAGGAGCAGATGTTTTACGAGCTAGGCTGGAATATTGTTTTGAAGTAAACTGTCTTGAGAATGTGACATTCAAGCAGTGGGTTATAATTGATAAGAACACCAGCTTAGAGACTTTCACTAAACCACGTGAGGAATTTATTAATGATTTTATTGAATCCCTTCCCAAACTTCTGAGACACAGTTTTATTGCAAAACAGCAATCGTTATTTCTTAGTCATCTTAAGGAGGTACTAAAAGAGGGTGAGTTCATAGTGCTTTGTGATTTTGCTGAGAATTACTCCTTTATCTTGCAAGATGCTGCGCAGGGATATCATTGGAATAATGCACAAGCAACAATTCATCCATTCTCCATCTACTCAAGAAGTGACCTAAGCGGCGAGTTGCAGCATACCAGTTTCGTAGTTATTTCTGATTGTCCTATCCATGACACCATTGCTGTTCATTGTTTTCAACGGGTACTCATGGATTTCATGAGGTCGCACTTTACTCCAACTCCATCGAAAATATACTACTTTTCCGATGGATGTGGAGCACAGTACAAGAACCGACTTAATTTCTTTAACCTGTGTTTACATGAGGAAGACTTTGGGGTCAAAGCAGAGTGGCATTTCTTTGCAACCTCCCATGGGAAAAGTTCATGTGATGGGATTGGTGGCACTGTGAAGAGACTGGCTGCAAGGGAAAGTCTACGCCTTGTTTATAATGAGCAAATCATGACACCCCGGCAGCTTTATGAGTGGGCTAAAGTAAACATCAGTTCCATGCACTTTGCATACAGCACAATCCAGAAGCATAAAAATGAAGAAATGATCTTGAAGGACCGGAAGATATCTGCCCAGACTATTGAAGGCACCTTGAAACTGCACTGCTTTATCCCTTTAAGTAAGAGTAAAGTACTCACTAAACTGTACTCCTTCTCAGCATCTTCAAGGGAGGCAGAAACAACAACAAGGTGTGATGATGAACTAGACTTCACAGAAATCGTTGGTTTCGTGACATGCCTATATGGTGACTTCTGGTGGCTGGCGTGTGTTCTTGATTCATTTGAAGATAAGCAGGAATTCAAAGTGAGTTTCCTTCATCCCCATGGTCCAGCTCCTTCAAATTTCACATACCCTACAGTACCTGACATTCTTCGTGTGCACCGAAGCAGCATCCTCACGACAGTGGATCCATTAACAGCAACAGGAAGAGTTTACACATTGACAAAGGCCGAGACAGAAAATGCAACCAGAAAACTTTTTGCAGTGAAACAGATGTGAAGTTTTGAAGTAGATTCAGTAGGTACTTCAAATTATTTTTATAACAAATTGGAAAAATACAAAATTACACAGTGCATGTAGTTTTAAAATTAGGTTTTCATATGATCCCAATAAGATCCCATTTTGAAACTTTCAGAATTTGTTGTAAAAGGTTTGATAAACATAATATAATGTAACCATGACCGAGACAAAAAAGGTAAATCTAGCATTATCAGACAAGTGTGGAAAAATTTAAAAGAAAAAAAAGAGTATCAGTACATTCTAAAATAAAGTGATTTTGTAAGTGTAAACATGAATACAGAATCTTATAAGTTACTGAATTTGGGATTGAATTAGGCTAGAACACAATTATTTTAACATATTTAGATGCTTATTTTGGTTATTTAATATTAACATTGTTTGGAAGAACATGTGTGGCATTTTTACACAAACCAAATGAATACCCTGCCAGTCATGGATCGTCAAACTGGCAAGTAATTAGCACATTAACAGTTGCATCAACTTATGCTATTTATGTTTTTATAATAATCCCATTGAGATCCCATTATGAAACTTTCAGGATATGTAGAAAAATAATGTATATTTAGCATATATTTTTTTAAGAATTTTAAAAAATCTACTTTTTTTAATATTCAGAATTTAAAATTTCTTTGAATGACCTTGAGATTTTAAAAAATATAAAATTTGCATGTGTCATATCAAATGAAAGCCCAATTAAAGATCTTTCAAATGAGCCATAATTCAGGACTCTAGCACAATTAGATCCAGAGTTATGGTCAGTTAAGGTTTGCTCAGCATTTAAAAATTTCAAAAATTAATAACTCAAAAATGGATGCAGTAAAAATTCTTTAAAAAATTATACTTGTTTATAATGATGAATTCTACAAATATACCAAGTTTCATAAAAATCAAAAATGGTCGGTTTGAGAGCCTGGTTGATTTGACATTGAATGACCCAAGTGCAGAAAACTGGTATTTTCACATTTAAGGTGTGAATTTTTTTTTCTTTTCGAAAAACAAAAAAATCTCGTAATAGTGCTTAAAAATACGAAAATGCAAGCCCTGGTCGATTGAAATCAGTTCACAACTTTTTTTTAATAAAAGATCAAAACCAAGAAAAATTGCCATTTAATTACAGGGGTTGTAATTGCCATAGGAACTTGTTTCAATGTTTAAATTGTAGCTCTTGTTGGTGCCTACCTATAATAAAAATTTAGTGGAAAAATAATCATAACTTTTTGCAGAAATTGTGAGTATGTAAAAACAGGTGTTCCCGAAAAATGGCTTTGGCTTGAAAGCAGCCAATAATGGTCATAGTGATTTTTCAAAGCGCTATTTGTTCGTGAAGAGTTTATCTACAACCCCCATATAATAAAATGTAAGTAGGGTCCGATTTAATACCTAAAAAACGCGTCTGAAAACCAGGGTGTTTGTTGCTTTGGGTGTGCGAGTGGAGGAGAAGTGGCGACGTGGTGGAGGAAGCTGATCTGGCGTCCGGGCTTCGAGCGTTGGAAAGTGATCGCGCGCCTTCAAATTCGCCCAGCCAGAAAAAATCTTGAAATTTCGGCAAGTACTGGAAAAAAAAATTGATGTTTCTTTTTCATAGTGGGGTATCTCGCCGAAATATTAATAGTGGGCATATTATTGATGCACAAGAAGAAAATGGCTATTTTTGATGATTCACATAGGCATGGTATTATTTGCCATTTTTGTTGTTGTAAATAACATTTCCAAATAATATTCTTGTTTAAAAATGAGGTGGCCCAATGGCTAGATAATTTTATAATAAAGGAAATTGATAAAACTAAAGAAAAAGGAAAAATAAACTACTAAGAATAAATTTGATGAAGAAAGCCCACATTTTTCCTCTTTCCCTAGGTGGGCTTTCTTCATCAAATTTTTTCTTAGTAGTTTATTTTTCCTTTTTCTTTAGTTTAAAAAAAAAAAATCTTGAAAGGTAGACTCACAACACTTGAGTTGGTTGTGTGGAGCTTTCCTTTAAATATTTCTGTGCAATGATTTCACTATTTCAGATATTATTTTTCCCATTGTTCTTAGAAAATTCATAAAATACAGTATATAATTTCCTAGCAATATTTTTGGGTGTATAAATAAGTCCACAAAAACGTAGCTTTGATTTAGAATTAGATTTAAAAAAATGGATCTCACAAACTATTTAAATTTGATTGATTAGCATTAGTATTCAAAATCGAGGTGTTTTTAAATAATTGTCACTAGAAGAGAAGTGTAGCTGTCCCAGCTTGTATCACCACCATAAAAAAAAAGTGCTAGTGCAAAATATATTTCTAAATTGCAGGCTATGGTGGCTCATTAATTTTATAAACAACCAATAGTAAATAAATGTGTCAATTTCTTACCAGTTTTCTTTTATTTACTAGGAAGTTGTGTTGTATGTTTCACAATCCCTCTTAAAAAGTTTAAATAGAACAAAATCTATGTTGAGGGTGTAAGGTGATTACAACAAATTTTATTTAAGCAGCAGCTGCATCAATCTAAAATGTGAACTGTGTTTGTTTCATTTTTAAAGCTATCATATATATTTGTACCTTACTGTTCGTATTTCTATTGGCTGCACCTTTATTCACATATAATATTATGTACTCTTCATTTTACCCTGAAATGTAGCAAGCTCACCTAACAAAGTTCCACTATGACACAGCTCATAATGTAATACATCAAGGTAAGACTACTACATTTCAGGCTGAACGGAGTGCATCCTAAAAGTGAAACAGGTTTTTCTTAACATAAGTCAATTTTATGTGATTAGTGAGATTTTTTTTGTGCCAATATACCGCGCATAATATTTCAGCCAGATATATGCCTTTAACATATTTTATTCAAAACTAAACAAAGATCTTTACAACTTCCTCAGAGTCAATATAGTTTCCTTAGCACAGGGACTATTTACAAAAGAGTGGAAATAGTCATCAATAGACTGTGTAAATGTGTATTATTTAGTGGGATTTAAGGAGTGTTTAGTCATCAAGACAATGGCAACCTACTGCACACTATCCCACTCCTCACCAGCTCCATTACCCTGGGTCATCATTCAGAGTGAGTCGTTTGGTCTTAGTTTGGTCCCTTGTCACCTACATTTGTGGACACTCTTAATTGTTTTTAACTATTTTGGTTCAGAAGATAAAATTGATATATTGTCACTGTTATTTTACCAAAATTAGAAATGCTAATAAAATATAATCACATTTATTTTATTTAAATAAAAACATAAAACACGTACAACCTATAAATGTTCACTTTGTACATAATTATGACTATTTTTAAGTCTCTGTACAATGTAACAGGAAAATCACTGTAAATACAAAAT
The DNA here is from genome assembly GCA_902151425.1 of Timema shepardi. Lineage (NCBI taxonomy): Eukaryota > Metazoa > Arthropoda > Insecta > Phasmatodea > Timematidae > Timema > Timema shepardi. Next base: position 96,263 of record CABFVX010000070.1, read on the forward strand.
ATATATTTTAACTGTTACAACTTTATAAAAAATACCAATAACCCACACTTTTACATATTTTTCCAAAATAAAAGTAAGAAAAAGTGAAATAAACAACAGAATTATTTTTTCAAAACTTGTTAGCCAAATACACATGCATTTTAGCAAACTAGTTTGATACACATATTAAAACTGTATAAAATAAATAAAAATAAGTTAGAAAATTTACTTTAACTCTGATAGTCAATTAATTGATTACATATTTCTAAATTTCATAGCATAACACAATATAACAAAAAAATTATATTTTAACATAATACTCAACTTTAATAATACAAACGTAAGGGAAAATAATATTCCACGCAAAGGCCCATTGAATAATTTTATTTCATCTTAGTTAGGTAAGAATTGAAACGCTATAATGTAATGGTGTTTTCTTTTTCAACTCCATCTTGAACGGTTGAGTAATGTCATTCACAAATTGCAAGCATAATTCCGATAAGTTAAATAACATGTTAAAAAAAAGAAAGAAAGTGAAAATGATTCAAAATTTGTATTGCACAGAGTAGATAATTATGGGGCATCCACTGTAGGAGAGATTATATCTGACAGCTAGCAGAAGGTTCTTTATTGCAAACACTGGCTGAACGTAATTAATGTCAACCTATTTGAAAATAATTATTTGTTTAGTAATAATATAATATCAATAAAAGGTGTTATCAAACAATTCTAATAATACTTCCCTAAGGATTAATTTATAATTGGTGTTTTAGTGGTTTATTAAAAGAACAATATATATTAATAAAACTATGGGTTTTTTAACGCGGTTGTGGCAATAACATATATTATAGTACTCGAAATAATAATTAAAAAGTATTATATTCTCACTTGTGTCTTGTTATAACTGGCCACCAAAATAAATACATGTTTTTTATAACTTAGAGAGAGATTAGTTTCAAAATGTAACTTTTTATTTTGTAAACAGTGCATGAGCAGAACCACAAAACGGTATGAGGTCATCACACTCTTCATTGTAACAATAACATTTTAGCTATTACTATAGATGTTAACACGACTTCCATTCCATGCATGATACCCTCAAAGAATCAAGCATAGAACTTATGAATAGTGATTTTAAAACATGTTTTATTTTAGTATGTGTTGATATTTTATTTAACTTGCTGTGTGTCTCTTAAAGTGTACAACCTTGATTAGTACTTTAAGTGTGTGTTATACATGAAAGAGTAGAAGAACCAAGGGTGATATTGTATGGACATGTAATGCAGATGGAAAAGGAATTTTTTTTAAGGAGAATGATGGTGCTCAAGTTATGTATGACCACAAGGGAGACCAAGAAAGAAATGGTAAGGGCAAGTGGCAAGTGACAAGTGTAAGAGTGAGGAGAAAAGAATGGTTGAAGGACAGAGGAAAATGGTGGTATTTTACAAAATTGACCTGGCTCTGGGCTGACAACAGTTCCTAATGATGAGCATAAATATATCTGAATATATTTAAATTCAACAAATGGCTAGAAATTTTCATTCAGTGTGTCTATACTTATTTTGGACCAAAAGTAGCTTTGGTAAATAACGGATGCTAATTTAATGCTACTTTTTTTTAAACAAGGCATTTTGGTTAATTACAAAAAACAAATATAATTCTTAGTGGAAAATTTCCATTAACCATTTTAAAAGTTGTTTTAAGTGTGTTGTAAGAGAGGGAATTAACTTTTTAAGCAACAGAAAAAAACAAATTTCAGACATTTTAAATCACACACAAGATGTTAATATATAAGAAATAATTAGGGTAGCAGCCCAGCTTACCCTAATGGAGAGTCACTGGTCTTGAAAATATAAAATGCATGATATTTTTAAAACTAGGGTTGGACTGATCATGCCAATGTCAATAATTTGGTTTATTTAATTTCAAGTATTACAAAAATAATTTATTAATAATAATAAAAGATCAACTGCTCACACGGGCCATTTTTATTTTGTTCAGTATAGGTTTGCTTATTCAATTTTAAATGAAAGTTAGAGTTAATTTAAATATAATTCACTTTATCATTGGTCCTAACACAATTTAAAGATATTCAGTTTCGATCAAATTGACTACTTTTCTAACAGTTAAGTTTGTGATAGTTTTATATAGGAATTCTATTTTGAAATCTGTGTGTAGAATTTCATGGCAAATACATTAATCTTAAAATAAAAACAAAAACTATATTTTGTTATTTAGATAATAAAGAATAATTTTGATAAGTATAACTAATTTTAAAATAATTTTACAAGTATCAAGTGATGAGTAAATTTAATGATTTAAATAAAAATAAGTTCTGAATCCATGATGTAGTTTTTTTTAAACCTCTTCACTTTGTTCCAGCTGCTCGCTAGATGACCTTTCAAATTTAATCTCTATCTATGCTGATACATTTTTTCATTCACTCACTGACCTTTCTACTCTCAACCCTCCTTCACTTCCCCCTTTCCCATCCTCTTGTTATTGATGACGAAAGTAATGGTTACTAAGACCCACTAGCAGCCACCCCCAAACACCTCTTAGCAAGAGAACAAAGGACAAGGCTGTCTGCCAAAAGCTTAACCAGATGGCTCATTAACAAAAGAAGGTTTAAGAACCAGTGAGAAAAATGCTGATCATCATGTCATAATCCCTAATGGCCATCTGAATGATAATCTGCACCAGAGATTGCCCCTACAATAATTAATCGCAGCATACACAAAGTCCTTGTCCAAAGGACTTATAGTTAAATGTCAAAACAGCTGAAACTTTCTAAAGACAATAATTTCAGTGTTGAATAAACATCCAATCACAAATAAATAAGCAATGATATCTAAATCAAAATGATAGCAACAATGGCAGTAAAGGAAGCAATCACCATTTATGTGTATCACATTTTAATTTACTTAATATCTTATAATAACAATTTCTAGAAAATTAACCTAACCATAATGTAAAAAAAAAAACCAATCATAAAATAATGAAAATGTTGATTGTGATTCCAAAATTGTTTTATTCCGAGGAGCTGTTTAAAAATTTTCACATCAGTTGACACGAGATTATGTGATTAGGCTGGGTTTATATTCATTCATAAAGTATAGCTAATAGCGAATTGTGTACAGCGCATAGTGCACAATGAGTTAAAATACATTATTTTCAATGATAGCATTTATAATTGATACATAGTGAATAATGCACAATGTATAAAGTTTATTTAACTTTAATTTCTTATACATTATGCATGAAGAGTAATATAAAAAATCATTGAACTTGAGAGTGCAAAAAGATATAGCCAATTAAATGGCATCAAATAAAAATTGAAGTTGATTTAATAGTAGAGACAAGCAATGTAACGATATGGATTGAGCTTGAAGATGGAAAAGAGCAAGATAATGAAGATGGCTAGAAACACAAACCCAGCCAATAAAGTAACAAACAATGGAAAGGAACTTGAAAAGGCAGAATATTTTGTCTATTTAGGAAGTAAGATTACCACAAACGTCAAGATTCAGGAGGAAATAGGACAAAAGATATGGAAGAGTTGACAATTCTACCATGTGGTTAAGGATACAATAAGGTGATGGAATATAGGAAAAGAGGCCAAAACTTTGTTATACGAGGTATATTATCATCCAATTATAAAATATGACTAAAACCTGGACATAGACGAAGAGAGATTTAAGTAGATTGCAGGCAGCAGAGATGAGGTTCCTGAGAGGCAATGAGAATGTAGCACAGAATGCCTAAGAAAGTCTTACAGAAAAAAGAAAAGGGTAGAAGATCTAATGGAAGACCACAGACAAGATAAATAGACCAAGCGGAGAAGGATATGGAAGCTAAAGGAATGGAACGAAGACTTGCTGCTGAGGGAGAAGATTGGAGATATCAATTAGAATGGAAGAGGATGTGCTTGACAACCCACACAGGTGGAGACATCAAATGATGATGATGATGATGATTATTACAGATAAAACTTAAATTTAGTAAAATTCAAGTTTCAAAAGATAGTTTCGTTAACTTTGTTTTTTAAATGAACACTTTAGTTTATAGTGGTGTAAAAAGGTTATATGCCATTTTGTATGAATAAAAGCCAATCAATTTAAGTAATACTTTATACACTATGTTTAATCATAAACCGATGTATTTTCCTTATGAATTGTACGGTATAAACTAGGGGGCCTATTTACTATTAATTAGTTATGCATTATGATCATATAAACCCAGTCTTAAGGATATGTAGTATGTTTAGAATATTGAAATGTCACAAGGACTAGAAGGATGAAGATTAACAGACTATATAGACAAGGTTTTGCACATTGACATAGTTTACTGTATTTACTTTAACTAACTAGGCTGGATCTCAATTTAATTAACAATCATTTCCAATTTTTTAATATGGGACTCATGTGTATTCGATAACTTGTTGTTGAGCATTATCCCTAGAAGTGCCAACCACCCTTATACCCCTCTACTTGTCTGCTGCAGTTCCAGGCACATAATTAACTGGGTTATAACACACAGCTAATTCACCACGGTTAAATTTAAGAGTTGTGAAAAACATTGATTGCTACAAAGTACAAACACAATCGATTTATAAAATTAAATGGGCTTGCAATATAACTCTTCAGAGCTCAATAGTGACCAGGATGGGTAAGTCAAGGTCTTCTTATAAACCATGAAGTGGAGACTTGTACAGTGAATAGCCTGAAGAATCATAACTTCTGTGACGACCTGTGAAGTCAAAGCATCAACATGACGGCAACTATCTAAACAATCATCATAATAGAATGGCAAAATTTCAATATATGACCTGTTTATTATGAATAACATACAATTATTTTAAATTCAACAAATTGATTCAATAACTTTTTTTTTTGCGGTCATTGACAACAATTAATTGCTTCTAAAGTTAAAAGTGGGAGTGTGTGAAGCTTTGATAGTAAAATAATGGCAGATAAAATATTCAAATTATAGTCAATTATTGCCATTTTGAACTGACACATACATTACATATTAATATTAATGGTAAGTTGTGATAACTTAATTTATCAGAATGAAACTAATTATTACAAACAATTATGCAACTAAACATTTTACAAGTAATTTTAATGCATAAACTTATATAAATAATCACAATATATCTGTTGAAGCATAAAACTAGCAAAAAATATTTTAACTTCGATTCTGTTTTGAGAATATTTCATATATTCAATTTGAGTTTGCTTCAAATTGGAAAAGTGGACTTCGCACACCCCAAATTAAAAGGAACTTAAAACCAACATATTCCACTCAACCCGAGTGAGAGGATGATTTATACTAAGACTCACCACTTTCATACAAGTACTTAAGATTTACCCAGGTCAGTCTGGCTTTCAGTTTATGTGCACTGATTAGATAAGATAATTCAGTTCAAAGAGCGTGTATCTGCAAAACAATGTTATATAAATATGCAGACAAACAGGTGTCCACTGTATTTGGTCTTTTTAACATATTTTCTGTACCTTCTTACATATAAAACATTACTAAAAGTATGAAATAATCTTTCATTAAGATAAAAAAATACATTGTTATGAGCCAAAATAAATTCAATAATATGCTATGGTTAAGGCAGTGCCAGTTTAAAGAAATTAAACTACGATCACAAAATGATATAAATTTTTGTGCAATTCTCGCATGGACCAATAGGAAATTCTACAATTAGTGAAACTATATAGATTGTGTTCAGAGTAATTAATGTCATGGCTTTTCCTTGAGAATTTTACAAATACACAAGCAAAAAAATATTTAAATTTATAAATGGTAATGACAAAATTCGTTCTTTTATTCAACTTTGTTTCACAATTAAATTCATAAGCCATCAGGCCTTACTTCCAGTCTTTAGTGATTCATAGTAATTTCATGAGAGTATTAAGTAGCTTATGGTGTACATAGTACAAGTAACTTCCTCCAAATATATTAAACCATGAGTCTAGAGTAGCTCAGGACAGTTAATATATCCGCTCGTAGAAGAGGAGATAAGCTGGACTCTTTAGCACTCGCTCCTCCGAGACCTCGTTGACCCGTGAGTCGCTGACATGAAACCATCTCCCCGCTGGGGGTTCAGGAAGTTCAGCATCTTGTCCTAGCTGTACAATATTGTTACGGCCATTTAAGTTTGGAGGCAAAAAGCTCCATCGTGGATCGTCAGGAGTTATCGGAGCTCGTACCTACAAAGAAAGATATTTCAATATTTTTATTCCTGTCTGTGTTTTTGAGATAGTAAAGAAATATTTATGAAAATTAAAAACTGTGTTTTAATGTGAAAGTAACGAAGGAAAAAATGTTGTCAAACTACTGTGTTTAGTAAGATTTAAAGAAGGATAGAAGGGCTAGGAATACACTCTTTACACTTATGTAGCATTCTCACATGTACCTTTCTTTGTTTCTGTTCTACTCGAAAACTAAATTTACACCCAAAAGAGGATTCAAACCAGTTTCTATCAGTCTTGACACTCAATCCATCCAGCCAAGAAACGTTTATTATTAACAGGCGAGTTCTAGCACCAATAAAATAGTGACTTTCCCTAAGCGACTCCTACAATAACTAGACACATTTATTTTTAAAACTAATAATAATAAACTACAAGTTTTTTCCACCAGTGAGGAGTGACTTTTTCCTTAGTGGCTACTCCTATATAATAATTTTCTTAAATTCTATGCATCACAATAAATAAATACCCTCTTACATTATAAACAACTTATTACACATACATCTTTATTTGAACAGGGATATTTTTTATTGTTTTTGGTAAAAATTATAGTGTTCTCAGTCAATATTTGTAAAAAAGGTGGCGTAGTTGGCTAAAGCGCTAGTCGTGTTGAGCTCGACTGCTGAGGACAGGGAAATCGAGGTTCGAATCTCTGTTGGGTGAACTGGGGCGAGGGGGGGGGGGGGG
>CABFVX010000070.1:106092-140832 GCA_902151425.1 Timema shepardi
GGGGGGACTGCCAGGTTTTAAATAGAACACCTTGCAGCAGCATCTTCTCTTTGGCTGAACCCTATGTACAGGAGCCCACCACTCCTGAAAACTATGAAGTTACAAAATCCTCTAGCACGGCTTGAGTTCATACCGCCAATTCTGCAGGAACCTGTCTCATGGTCATTGTGAAAGGAGGGATGTTGCAGAAGATGAGCATGCATGCCCTGTTTGAAGTTGAGTGACGAAGAGAAAAATATTGCTAATCTAGAGACTGACAATGATTCATATCATTGGGTGTTTAAAGACTAGGCTAATTAGTGGCTTTGTGTTATTGGAGAACATTTTTACACATTGATTATTTTAAACATGACTAATGATTGTCTGCCTGCCGTGTCAAGGAAAATTGTTTTTACTTCATTATTTTTGTTTTATATTTTTATATTCTGGAAAATAAGGGAAAACATGATGCATACTTTATTACAATGCCAAATTTGTTTACTAAGTCAATATTACTATTTCCTATTATTTTATGAGTTTAATTGTCACAAAAACTAAAACATTTTCTATAATGAAAATTGGGTACAATATTAAATGTTTATCCATATGTTTATTAGTCGAATGCCTGAATTGATTAAAGAAAAAGAGGTGTTTGTGCAGAACTTAAACAAAAGGGTGTGAGTACAGATTTCAAATTTACAAAGAATATCTCTTTATAAAAGCAGTGAAACCAACTGAAATTCAGGATGAAAACAGACAAATAACCAATTCAAAGGAAAACCAGGGAAAATTATTTTTTTTTAAAATAATTTTTAATCCAATCTAAACTTTGACACTACATTACTCTTTATTTCATTTATTGGAGGTATTTAACATGCACTTTCTAAACCGAATGATTATATCAAAACATGAGAATTTCTATGAGCTACAGCGAGAGGTGCTACTACCAATTTTGCCAGGAAAGGTGTTTTCACATACCTTCCAGAGTTGTTTAACATGCCTCAATTTGATGAACTAACAATTAAGTAGCAATGTTTTGCTTTCCCAGTTTTAGTTTTAATGTAATTCAAATTGTTTTGAACTAGTGAATTGAGGTTTAAACACCATATCTGTGCCAACCTCTTGCCATAAGATAATGCTTGCACAATAATCTTTCCTATATTCCTATTTGTGGGTTTTAATTATACATTCACCCCCCCTCCCCCACTCTTGGAGTAGAGGGTGCAAAGCCTGTTTAATAACAGTTGTGTGTATTGGGTGTTCTTTCTTTTCTGAGGTAATATTCTACTCTCAGATTTCTTTTTTATTTGAAATTTCAGTCTATTTCTGTGAAGTAAAAAATGTATATCAAAATTCTTTTTACTGTACCAACCAGTCCTCCAGAATTTGTAGCCTCTTGCATTTATTATAACATTTTAAATTAACTATTAAGGAATGTAAATGTTACATTTTTAATTATTCTTTTTTAACTTTTTTAACTGCCAACACTATCTTGCAGCCAAGTACAAATATATATTTTTCTATTATGTTTCTAATATTACTTTTATTCAGCTTGGCCTAACTTTATTTCTTGTAGACATTTCCTTCTTTCCTTCAATATTATTAATTTATTATAATGTAATTATGGAATTCCTCTTTTTTTTATGTACTTCAGTCAAAAGGTTGGAACAGAGATGGGTGTTTCCTTGAGCATTATTTTTTATATCCTCCAAAGATTCTTATTGTTCATAGAAAATAATTTTCTTTTGGGTCCAAAGGAACAATGGCATAAATGTTGTGAGAACTTAAGAATACTTTGGGTCTAGTAGAGCAATGGTTGTAAGGTGTTTTTTTTACATGTTTGTTAGAAAGAGGTATACTACATGTTTTAACCTTCCCCTTTTTAATAATATTTAATATGTTTCTGGTATCTCTATAACCATCTGAATTTTTGTGTACTAGCAACCTAACTATTTTAAACAGGTTTTTATTTTATTCAACACATCACAGGTATTATTTCTTTGTTATGGGTGTCCAGCCAAACTATATTTTAAATTTTCTGACTTTTTCAAATTGTGTCACTATCAGCCTAAAGCAGTGGTTCCCAACCTTTTACGCTGATGCCCCGTTTGGTAGATAATCAAATTCTCATGCCACTCCACCCTACATTTTTGAGGATATTTATTTAAAAAAATGTTTAATGCTTTCTAGTTGCTGCTTTGTTTTATACAAAAAATAATATAATACTGGTAATAATTTGGTAATATGGTAATAAAGGTAGAAATAACTGACTGACAAAATTATTGTGATGGTTGGCAGTGTTTTGTTTCCACCAGTTCTTAAATAGTGGATTTGAAGTTTGACAGAGCACACCACAAATCTCTTTCTACTTCAACTCAACAACACTGTTTAGTTTTTATAAGAATCTAGAGTTGAAGATTCGGTGATGTTGCACATAGTCACAATGGTAGTTAGTGCAGCTGACATTACTTACATTAATGAATGCTCACAACATTAGTGTAAAAATGCTATGAGGGCTCCAGCATGGTTTTTTTTGTGCAAGGGCACTTTCAGTCTAAAAAGTTTGGGAGTCTCTGGTTTAGAGGAGGATAGAGGAGAATTGAGAATTGGGGGAGTCCGAGGAATTTGAGCTCAAAAATAAACACATGCATCCACACTTTTGGCTGGTTACTGATTTTATTACAACTAGTAGAGAATGTTCCAAATGCCACAAGTTACTTAGGAAAATAGAATATTCATGCACGCACATGACCAGGACTCAACTTTGGCTAAAAACATGCAGTAAAAGGGTGAAAATATGTAAATAAAATGTTGACTTTGATAAGTTTGCTTAGCAGGGACAAGTGTGTTAAAAGTAATTCGTAGTGAGTAATACCTGGAAGAAACAAGGTTATTTTGACCATTATCAATAAAATATGCCTATTTCTTTTAATAAATATGTAAAAATTACTGATTTTTTTATGACTTTGCCTTGACCGAAACAAATTCACAATAAAATATTCTTGTGTGTTATACACTATTAATAGTCACCAACCCTGTGGCCAGGTCAGTTTGGTAAAATGCCTACACATTCCTCTTTCCTTCCACCATTCTTCTTTAATCATTCATAATATGTTTTCATTTATTTATTTTAAAACTGCCAATTTAGTTTTTATTTCAGGAGATGTCATCCTTTCCCCAACTCCTCTCTCGAAATATGTTCAAGTGTAAAATCAAGGAGCTTGCTTTTTAAGTCTAATCATAGGCTTACCAACTTTGAGTCTAGGTTTTCAGTTCATACCTTTTTACTACTATTTTGTTTCTAATTTGTTTTATAAACTTTAATTTCTAATCTAATGATATGATAATAAGATAACCACTAAAGGTATGTGCTGATTAAAAATAGAGAATATAATGAGCAGGAGATTGAGGAAGGAAATTCGTAAACTACCGTCGTCCCTAAACCATTAGTGTAAATATGTGAAGAGAAAATAAGGATTTTAGCTGCAAATATTTTGTTATTCTTTTAAATTCTCTAATTTAGACATTCAGATGATGATTATGGGCATGTCAGCGAGTACATATATAGTACTCACCCTGGCAGCTTTGCTGGAGCATATTGGAGCTATGTCCAGGACCAATGGAAAGTTCACTTGACACGAGATCTTGCGAAACATGGATCGAAACACCTGAAATCTTTTGAGGTGGAGTATGAGCACTCCAGGGGGCCAACTCACCAGCAGCTGCTTTGTTGAGTTAGTATATACCATCTTGCCTTCTTTACCTGCAACCAACAATAATTTTGGTTTTATTTGCTCCTGCCCCTTTGTAAGCATGGAATTTTTTAGCCCACAACTAATTTTAACTTAGGAAACAATAAATGAAAATTAGGGGTGTGCAAAATCCAATTTTCCAATAAGAAGTTCATTTTTTTGGTAGCAAAATCATACTATACTGGGTATAATCATATGACTTTAGAGACCAAATAACATTATTTTATTGACAAAATGTTTAACATATTTTGGACAAGCTGCTAAATAAAGTTAATATCATAACATTCAATTCAATTACTACAGATTTTGTAAGGTTAAGCACGGCTCTGTAGCATAGTTAGCTAACATGCTAGTTTCGTGTTCAGCTAGACAGCCGGATGGGGAGATCGAGGTTCAAACCTCAGTCGGCTGGACTGGGGGTGGTTTTTCCTAAATGGTTTTCCATTCTCCCTTTCCACAAAAGCGAGTTCACTTCCTTTAAATACAACCTTCCCAATTCCTAACCCATTAGAGTAATTAGTACATAAGCATATAACCCAAACGACTAGTAAGACACAGTGTTAGTAATAATTAATAATAATGATAATAATAATGGTGATGATAATGATAGTAATAATAATGTTAAATTAACATTAATTGGTAATGCACTAAACAGATTTAAATTACCAAAATAAATATTAAATTTTTATTCTAGCTATTTATATTTTTATTGGCAAGGGTTTCTATTTATCAAAACCGGATTAAATAAAATCTTATCCGCTTTGGTGGTCGCGTGGTCTAATGCGCTACTCGTGTTTAGCTAGACTGCCGAGGGCGGGGAGATTTAGGTTCGAATCTCGGTTGGGTGCACTGAGGGTGGTTTTCCTAAATGGTCTCCCAGTCTCCCTCCATGCAAATTCGGGTGCATTTCCTCTAAGTTAAGCCTTACTCATCCCTAACCCATTAAAGTAATTAGTACATAGATATACAACCTGAACAGGAAGTAAGACATGGTGCTACAAAAAAAATCTTTTCACACCCCTGATAGAAATAATACTTAGTCCAGGTGATTGTTATTTACAAATTTTAATTCAAAATATTAAAAAATGACCACTAGACCCAGGAATTGAACCCGGTACGTATACTAAATGCTCTACCACAGAGCTAACCATGTTCCATGTTTGTAGTGTGCTTATGGTACATACATCCCCCCATAATGTAAGGAGGAATATGTAATATACATGTAAGATTGTCAGCGATGGATGTGTTTCTGATAAATTTATACATCGTAGCTTGTGGTCGGCATTTACTTTGTGGGTGTATATTTTAATTGTACGGTGTTGTATTTAAACACACCATGGCTGTTTTGATAGCCACTAGGTAGCTGAAAATCACACACATGTATTGCAGACTGCCTTAAACTGTGAGTGATAGATTAGCCTGGCATAGAATAACCTGGATTGTTCTTAGTAGAGCATTGACGCACCAAACCAAAAGTACCAAATTCGATTCCTGAGTCCGGGTGTCATTTTCAAATACATGTTTGAATTAATATATTGAAGCGGCAGTCATTTGTATTATGTGATGGTTTCAATATAACATGTGAAAATACCATTAATTTAATTTTGAGCTGAAGCCAAATCTTTGCTTACTCACTTAAATTGATTATAAATTAATATCATGCCTTGAAATTTTTTTAGATCGAAACTGAATCAAATATTTTATGTTGAATGCAATTGAATTAAAATTTAAATACAGCCTCATATTTTATCTGAAATAAAGTGGTGAAATTGTGTGGCACAGATCAATGTTATTTACTATGAAAACATTCAATTAGTTGACATTTTAACATTTGGATTAAAAATTTTGAATATATATTTATCAAATGCGAGTTCAGGATTTATTTGTATTTCAAATTCGATTAAAATCTTTTAAATACAGTGAGTTCTCCTATAACACGTGTAGAGATGGAGCAATCATATATTTCTCAAATCAGAATCTTCAATTTTCTTTTGACTCTTTAAAAATGTATAACTATAGAATTTTGAAGTGAAAATATTTAAAATTTAACTAAAAATAGTTGTTTAAGTCTTGGTGCTATCGACAAATGCCATTTTGCTTGTCATGTTTAGTAGTTTTAAGCAACAAAGAATTTTTTTAATTTAAATTAGTTGTATTAATACAATTTTGTTATTTTATTACATTTGGAAGAAAATATAAGAAAGGTGGATAGAAACATATAAAAGGGACAAACACAGTATGGTTTTTACAATGAAAAGAACACTGTTCACAGTTTACATTGCTACCTCTTTGTCTAATGATAGTAATGTAAAGTGTAAATTGTGTTTTTCTTTTCATTGTTAAAGCCATATTGTGTTCATCCCTTTTATATGTTTCTTTCCACCTTCCCATACCTTCTTCCAAATATAATACAAATACCCTATAAAGCGAAAAGAGGCTTTCCTTATAGAGATATATATGATAATTTTGTTCTTTTGTTACTCTCTCAACTACACAAGTCTATATAATTCCTTTTACCTATTGCTTAAAATAGTTATTTCAAGCCAAGGTCCTCATAATATATTCGAGATGATTTTTTGAGATTTTTACAAATTTCGAGTATCTCAAATACCATAGGATTTGGGTGTTCCACCTCTAAACATGTGTTTTTAGTTTTTACTATTCGATTTTTAATAGCGAGCCACTTGACCTCCTGCACTGATTCTATAATTGTGTTTGCTCTAGTCTGTCTCAGTCTGTTTCCAGCTTGATTGCAACTATACCATTGTTTTCTTCTTTACAGTTTATTCTGCTTTATGTGATCACGGTATTAATCGGTATTTTAATTCTTGTTATTTAAATTTAATTTTTTTTACAAACAACATTATATAGATAATATACAACAAAAATGAACTATAATATGTCAAAATATAAACGAAAAAAGATTTTTCATAGGTTTGGTCAAAATGTGATCTAAATTTTAAGATTTGTAAAGTTTATGAAACACAACTACTAGATAACGTGATAGTTTTTCTGGGAACACAACTTAATTTATTTTTATTCCCTTTTCCTTGTATGATATTAATGTAGTCTTCTATGACGAGCTGTTTTGGTGTTTTTATTGTTTGGTCTAAACATAAATAGATAATCCATTATTTCAATATTGCTATTTGTAAAACTCAAAGGTAATGATTTTGAGTTTTACATTACTAAGTGTGAAATGTTTTGTGCGTATTTGTATTTGATTTTTCACTGAATTTATTAATAAATAGGTAAATAGACTAAATACACAGTATGAACAAAAATTGTAGATAGTTTTATCCTAGTTTTTTTCAATGAATACTAATTCAACTCGTATTTATGTACATAATAACATTGCTTTCAGAATATTACTATATTGTGGCTTTTTGAGAAAAATAACACCACTTTCCCACCCTAAAAATAACCTCACCTATTGAATGTTTCTAGTATTGGAAATTTAAGATCTTTAATTTTGAGTCAAATTTCTGTCAAAAAACAAACTAATTTAATAGCAGCAATAGATGGCATATAGCTAACCATAATGACATGTTTTAACCAGGGGGGGGGGGGGGGGGGCCTTTAAAACTNGGGGACTCTTAAATCCTTTAGGATAAAAAAGAAAAAACTGGTGTCTTTTCCTAATTTTTTTTTGAATTGGAATGTGTATTGAGAGTTCTAATGATGCTTATTGGTGAAGCAGCCCCAACATTAACATAGGAAAAGCTTAGCAACCAAACCCCAGACCATTAATCTAACACTTAAGTGAATGTGTGAATATTATGAATGGATATGTTCTTATTTCCTCTTAAGTTTATAATTTTATCCAAAATTCATAATCAAATTATAAATCCAAAATGATTTCCCTATTTCCATACAAGCAAATGTGGTTACACTTCCTTAAAATATAACCTTCCTAATTCTCAGTGCAATTAGTAAATATGTGTATAGCCTGAACAGGTAGTAAGATGAGATGCTAAAAAAATAGTTCAACACAAAGCTATCTCACCGTGGTTGTGTCGTTGGCTGCAGTTCTCGCAGCCCACCTTGTTACTACCCGTCATAAGCTCGAGGGCAGTGAACTGGTTGAGGCAGGATTGCACGGTACACTGGTCTCCTTCCAGCTGGTATCTGTGAGCCAGTGTACTACCCCAACCACAGTCACCACCTGGTGAAGGCGTTGCATTTGTACCAATGGTCGCCTCCTCAAAAGAATCTGCTTCAGACCCCTTCACGAATGTTTCTGGATAGTCTGTCGAGCTAGTGTACCACTCCAGAGCAATCACTGGCATTCCAGAAACCCCCAGGTTTTTCTTAAGAAGTGGAGCCTTAAATGGTACTAAAGCTGTGATAGTGTTGTTACAATTCTCTGCAGAAATACACAGCTGGGATAAGTCCTGAGCAAAGTGTTCTGGTGATGTATGTTTAGGTCCTCTTTCAGAACAGAAAGCCATGCGTGAAATGGGCCGGTCAGAGTCGCCAGCTGAGAGAGGGCTGGCACTGCCATGCCCCAACAATGAACCAGGGCTGGCGCAGTCTACATTTAGTTCAGAGGACCCTGGGCTACTTGAATGAAAGACTCCCAATGGAGTGCAAGTGGGCATATCATTGGGCCCCCCTGTTGAAAAAGTCTGAAGGGAAGAAGGGGATACTTGCTCAGGCAATAAAGGTTGAAGGGGGTAGGGGGACCCTTGCTCTGGTGATAAAGGTTGAGGGGAGGAAGGGGATCTTTGCTCTGGCGATAAAGGCTGAGGGAAAGAAGGGGATCTTTGCTCTGGCGATAAAGGCTGAGGGAAAGAAGGGGATCTTTGCTCTGGTGATAAATGTTGAGGGGGGAAAGGGGATCCTTGTTCAGGCGATAAAAGTCGAGGGAAGGAAGGGGTTTCTTGTTCTGGCGATAAAGATCGAGGGAAGGTGGGGGATCTTTGCTCTGGTGATAAAGATCGAGGGGAGGACGGGAATTCTTGTTCTAGTAATAAAGGTCTAGGGGACGAAGGGGGTTCTTGATGGAATGGGAGCAAAGGTTCAAGATACAGTTCAATCCCGACTTGAGATGAAGGCATAGTTCCAAGGCATACAGGACTGGATAACAAAGAGTCCTCATTAGGCACAGGGCTCTCCAGAGTGGAATCCTCATTACCCAGCTTCTCAGAGCTATAACCAGACTCGCTAACTTCTTGACTTGGCTTGCTGTCCTGGTCCAGGTTGTCTTCAATATCCGCATCACTCTGCTCTGTGAAACAAAAACATAACTTCCCACACATTATTTCATTTACATTTTTAAATATC
Source organism: Timema shepardi (assembly GCA_902151425.1). NCBI lineage: Eukaryota > Metazoa > Arthropoda > Insecta > Phasmatodea > Timematidae > Timema > Timema shepardi. The sequence continues at coordinate 115,110 of CABFVX010000070.1, forward strand.
TATGTGTAAGGGGTGGCCTCTTTGAATCATAAAATACTAAGGATATTCGTGGTTAGTGTTGTGTGAGTCCAAGATTTTAAATTTTGAATTGAGTCAAAATCATTGTTAATTAACTCAAATAAAATATTTTAAAATGTTTCAAAAGAATCAGAATTTGATATTTTACAAATAAATGTTAACAAATCATGCATACATACCTAATCACTCTGTTCCCATGCGGTGCAGGCAAAACACTGTGCATGTAGCTTAAAAAAACAACAGCTCCGTACTTAATTTATCCTTACTAACATTCTCCATACTCCCCTTGCTTCAATAATATCCATAAAATGAGTCATAAATGCTAATTTATTCTTAAAACTCTTGATGTTTCTCTTTTACACACATTTGTTAACCACATTTATCCACGTCTTGTATGTTGTTGTTGTTATTATTATTATTAGCACCGGGTCTTACTACCCATTCGGGTTGTACACACTTACGCTAATGTGTAATGGTAGGGTGATTGTGAGATGAAATGGAGGACCTACAGTTTAACGTGGGATACGAACCACGGTGGAGGCCTGGCATTCCCCACATTCACAAGATGTCTTGTCAGAGGTGAAGGAAGGGTTTGGTAATCAGATAAATCCGTGCTGGGACCGTTATTCAAGTAAGTTCTCCTTGTGAATAGTGCTGGGTGATTTAAGAATTTTAAAATCGTGTTTAAATTATTTTTGAGTTTTCAGGGTTATGTTTAGTGGGGAAGGGTTGGAAACAGGAAGATGATTTGTGAGGGGGTGNGGGGGGGCCAGGAAGCAAAGACAAAAAAAGTAGTAGTGTAAGCGTTATTTTTTCTAACAACCATTAGCTCTGCTAAATAAAAAAAAGTGGTGCTGGCTGGTATTTGCTGCAAGGAATAGTTGTTTAAGTGAACAAATCTTTCTTAAGCTCATATTTTCAAAATAACAATACATTTACTTAGCCCTAATCTAATTTTGATATTCATTTATTAATCAAAACATAAATAACTGTGTTTTATAGGTTCTATAGTGACTTTAATAATATACTTTAGTTAAGAGCACGAAATTGACTCTTTATAATTTTTAACCCTTATTCTCCATCAATCAAAAATAATTTTAACCAAAGATTAAAAAGTATAAGTAAAATGATAGTACAAACCCACGTGAATGTGTCAAATGCAATACATGTATTAAATTTTAAGACCAGGATTACCTTATATTCAAAATGTATACCGGAGCATATCAAAAGTATTTCTAAGATTCCCAGTCGGAAAAGGTACTGGCATAAACCTTTCAATATACTGTGTACACCTCCCAAAGAAAATTTTTGGGTGAACCATTGGTGCCTTGAAATATTAACAAAACTTGTCCATTACTGAGCACCCCTTTCCTCTTGCAAAATGTTTGCCATAGTTATTTCAAACAAAAAAAACTCATTGACTAGGTATTCTTTGCCCAAATATTACACTCAAGGATGGTTTAATTTATGTGTCCAAGGCCTCATGTCATCATAATTTTATTCATACATGTGTAGTGGTTTGGATGGAAAAAAAAGGGAGGCAGCTCCTGCAGTTGAGCTAGTGCTCATTCAAGAAATGAAGTTGATTACAACACAGCATGGATGTCATGAAATAGGCTTACTTCTACTCGGACTTCTATCTAGCAATCAAGATCTAACAGCAGTAGAACTATCTTAACAATGAAGTGACAATCTGTTAACCATTAACTCAATAGTGTTTGACACACTTCATTTGTTATTAGTTTAGATTTCTTAACACTGCAAAAGGCCTAGCAAGCCAGTAGTGGAAAATAAATAGCTTTAATAAAAAACTGACTCAAATGATTGGAAACAGTAATGGATGTAAAGTAAATACAAATCTTAACAATATTTTAAATTTGAAATGAAAATATTCATTTACAATTGTAATGTGTTTAGAAAAATAACGTGTTATTAATCAAACAATCAACTAACCTATGTTTGTAATCTTTATCGGCATTCAATTATTGACAGCAGTACCAATCAACTAAGCCATGTTTGTAATCTTTCTTTGCATTCAATTATTGGTAGCAGTACAGTGCATCACTTAGTGGGACCCCGAATATGACTATGCATGGCCGAGAAGGATGTGAAAATGTTGTGTAGTACATTTTAGTAAAGTTTATTTATACATATAATTTAGAACATAAAATATAAACCTCAGCATTCCAATGCTTAGTTGAGCATATTCTTTTATAGTTGATTAGTGACTTTAATTTCTTACTTGAAGTATTCTAAAAGAGAAAACTTGAAGTATCATTTTTTATCATCAACTGTTTATAGCCTGGTGCTGGGTCAGTTTAGTAAAATGCCTCCATTCTTTCTCCTTGAGAAGGTCCATAAAATACCAGACCACAACTATTGCAGGTCAGGATCAAACATACAAACATATGTGTGTGTGTGTGTGTGTGTGTGTATTAGATTGTACAGCATAATATATGATGCAACATGGTATACGATGGATCGTCTACCACAATATACCATCCAGTGCAACGCAGCGTGTACAATCAAGTATTATTTTTCATGATACAAATGTGAGCCACAATTCTTCATCTACCACAACGGTTCCATATAGCGGCCCCCCTTGAAGCCGATGATAATTTGTCATGGCCCCTCTATATAGCTCCCCACCTCACACACACATACAAGGTGGAATTAAACACTTAACACCCATATTTATAGTATTATATGTAACCCAATCCAAATTAATAAAAGAAGAAAAAATGTTTAGGCTAAGACTCATTGAAATAAACAGACTGATGTTTAAGCAAATTATGAATAGACGAGATGTGCAAGAATCATTTTTTAAATTCGAGATGGGAGTATAAAGAAGTATGGAGGCACGAGAATGAGAGGTCCTTTAAAAGTACAAAAATGATTATTATGTTTATTAAAGTAAATATATAGTTTATATAGTTCCTTTTTGACATTTGAGATGGTGCTTGCTTTAGGTTGTCTTGTAGTTCATTCAAACACTCAAGATATAACTCATAGACATTTTAAATGCAATTAATAAAATAGTGATAGGGAGTTACAATGAACACCATTTATAATTTAATTTTGTAGTGTAAAAGATAACTTATATGGTCAAAGTTTGATATCAAAAAACAATATTTATAACAAAAAAATTCTTAATAAAGGCTGTTTTGTGGGGGGGGAGGGGGGGGAGTGAAGCCTATTTTTGGGTTATTTTGGTATTATTGGAAATAATAAATTTCTGATTTGGTCTTTTACTTTCTTAGGGCCATTATTTGATTTATTTTAATTTGTCGAATTTTCGAGATTAATTTTTTAACTTCCGAAACGAGATCAAGATTTTTTTCTCTTTCAAATTTTTGAGTCTCGCACATCCTTATCCATAGTGAATATTTTTATATGAGGTGAAAATACAAATAAGGAATATATTTTAAAAATGTAAATTTGTTTCGTGGACCTTCTACAGGACTCTTTGCGGACCCCAGGTTGGAAACCTTCTGTCTACAACGATGTATCGTCCACCACAATATATTGTCTATTGTGTACTGTGATGTATCATCTTTCATTATACATTGAGAACCACCATGCATTATATACCACAATGGTCCACCGCAATGCATTGTGTAATGTGATGTATCATCTTTCATGATACATCGTGTACCATTCTGCATTGTCATTCATGGTATATTGGGATGGACAATATTTTGTGGTGGGTCAAAGATGAAAGAGGATTTGTAAAGAGAGTGAAAAGCATGTATGAGGATAACAGGAGTTGTGTTAAGATGGTGAGTGGGAGGATGGAGTGGTTTCAAATAAAAAATGGAGTGGAGAGGAAAGAATGAAAGCCATGATGAGTGCTGATAACTTGATGGTATGGGGAAAGAAGGAAGAGGAATTACAGGAACAGTTACAGAAATGGAATAAGTGAATGAGAGTGGAGTGAAATTTAGCACGGCAAAGTGTGAAATAATGGTTATGACAAGGAAGAGGTTAAGTCAAGAGGGACTAGGAAAGTGGAGGCCATTGGAATGAAGTTTGTGAGGATCATGTTAGCTGTCACGAGAAAAAACTAGATTAGGACTGAAGCTATCTGGAAAAGAGTGGGTAGTACATGAGATGGTAAAGGAAGCAAGACTGAAATGGTATGGGTATGTAATAAGGATGGAAAAAGAAAATACACCAAAGAAAATGTTGGTAATGAAGTATGCAGAAAAAAGACCGCAAGGGAGGCCAAGAAAGAGATGGAAGGAACAGATAACAGAATGTGTGCAAGTGAGAGGAGAAGGAGAATGGAAAAAAATAAAGGAATAAAAATAGTGGAAGGATGGAAGAAGATGGAGGGATTTTACTAAACTTACCCAGCCAAAGGCTGGAGATGATGATAATGATGATGGCCTAAAGGAGATGTTGAATCATGATTTCTTATAACTCACATTATGTGGGTGGATAATGGACATGTTTGACTAAATTATGAGACTTTTAGTGAGATCATACTAAATTGGGACTTCAATAGATCTTCCCTTTCGCACTACAATTTTTTCCCAGCTCACCAGACTCATCTGGAGGCCTTGCATCACCCTCTTCAGAAATCACTGTCCCTGCAGTAGTGTCCTCCAGTGGGCTGAACCCCTTCTGTTGCTTCTTTCTCCCCTTTCTAGCTTGCTTGCGGTCCTTCTTTACTTGATACTTGGAGGGTTGCTGGCCCCCTGTGGTGGCCCCCTCAAATAGCTCTCCTGCACATTCCTTGGTGCTGCCCTTGCGGCGCATCACAGGTGGTTGGGGCTACGCAACACAACATAGAATAAAGTCAATGCTTAACCCCTAAAGAGTTTTTAAACTACAACACTACCAAAGATTATTGTTTAAAATTTTTGTTACATCTCAACAAAGGTGTATTTAAGTGGAGGGCACACCTTGTCAGCAATTACTGGCAAACTGAGATCAAGGAAGCTCTCTACTCTGTTTGAGGTATGTAAACAGTCTTGACACTCCACGGTGCTGACAAGGTAACCGCGAAACACCTGTTCGGGAACCAGCAGCTGCTCCGCTGCCTGGCGGCCATACACCTTCACTTTATTACAGAGGTCCTTTTCCACTTGTGATGGGTTGCACTTTTCTGATAGACCCAAGGTGTGGAGGATAATGGTCTGGTAGCGCTACAAACAGACACACAGTGGTATTACTTTGGTAGTATTAGCTCCCTAGACAAAAGATCATTGGATTGCTTTGACGCTAACCTTGTGACTATCTTCAGTTTGGAATTTCTTACCTTACTTAGAGGGGACCTTTTTGAGACTCACCTTTAAGTCCTCAGTGCGAACACCCTCTAATAGATGACGCAGAAGCTCGTGGGAGTCGTGTTGGTCACCACCAGCAAATTGGGGGCAGCGTTGCGTGACCTTGGCCAGCAATTTGTGTGGGTTGAGCACCTCTGGCTTATTGGAAGAGAGCTCTTCAAGTGTGGATGCTAGTATCTCGGTGAGGGATCCCCACTTGGCAAGTGTACCTTCCAGTGGAGGCTTTAAACAGTAGTAAAAACCACAATTGGTTGGCAGTGGATGCTTGACTAGACAATCATTGTGTGTCAAGACATTGAGTAGGGGTGTACGAGGCAGAGTATTTTCAAAACACGACTCAACAATCGAAACAAGAATTTTAAAATCCCTTACTTTGGGACAAGAATGGGAATTAAAAATGTATGACCATTTATTTTTAAATTCGCAAATACTATCATAAAAGCGAGTGCAATATTTAATTTGCTAAATGAATACATAGGCCTTAGTAGTGGAGATTTAAAAATTAATATAGATCAGTCAACAACATATGAAACAAAGAAGCGATAATGAGAAATATACTCATCAACCCTGGTGGTCTTGGGTTTAAGTGCTTGCTTGTCTTAAGACTCAATGTTTGGGGTCAACAATTATATTTTGATTGATAAAACTCCATAGCACAACTTTCTTTGAAGGGGAAGTAAAGGTGTAGTTCCCATGTCAAAGAACCCAGAAACGTATGTGAAAATACCTTTCTGGCAAAATAAATTGGTAGGCTCTATCGCTTATGCTCATAAAAATTATCGTATGCTGATATAATCAGTCAGTTCAGAAAGTGCACATTAAATACCTTGAATAAATAAATAAAAGGAAATATACTTACTACCTCTAGAGTCTAGACCAACCCGCGGCCCGCCACATTATTCTTTGCGGCGTCCCAGATTATTTTAAACTACTTAGTACATCAGGGGGAAATCCAGATGCACTATGAATGCTAAATAACGAGAAATATTATTTTAGAGAACTTGCTTGTACTGCCCCGAATCGTTTTGTTTGGCTTCTCACGACATACCATCAGGAATAATTGGATGTCCCACAGTTTGGGAACCACTGCTGCAATAAGCCTGGAATAAACTAGACTGATTGAGTGAACAAAGGTTCATTTCCTTAATAGCCTAAGGATTTATGGGTTCATTGTAATAAGCCTAAAAGTTATCAGGCTGATAAGCAAATATAATATTTTCCAATTAGCCTGGCTCATTGTAAATTGAGGGCACCTTTTGGCAATAAACCGGATTTTCCAATTTGCCTACGACATATATATTGTGTGTGTATATATATATATATATAAATAAATACACTTATATATATTTATTACGGAAGTCTTTAAATTTGGAAATTGCTGTAATGTTCTGTGGGTGTGATGTTCCTCTTTTCTATAACAGTATATATCAGCGGTTTCCAAAGTGTGATCCGTGAAGAGATTGTAAATAAAAATAAAAGTGACAAGATCTCAAAATTGTTAATTTGTGCGGTCATGAACTGTTTTTAGGTAAGTATTGTGTAGAAATAATTTAGCTCCTGCAGTGTGCCATAAAGCAATGTAAATAGCAAGTATTATGGATCTAAAGTGCATTGTCATGCGTCACCTCAGTCAGGTTTACCCGCCCGCACCTTCTCGGAAACAAAAAGAAAACATTGAGAAAATCCGCGAAGCACACAGACTTCATGCAGCGAAACCAGATAGAGGCGCTCAATGGCGACAGCTAACCTCGGCTCAATGAGAACCTTGCTGTGCTTAAAGATCCAATTGTTAGCTTTGACATTTTTACAGAATTTTCTGAAAAGTGTCTATTGTATATTAAAAACTCAGGTTTCTTCGAACCTTCATTCAGTTGCAGTTCATTCAGTGTTTAGTCATGAGTCAAAATGAGTCATATTGCAGTGCGATGTTATTTTTTCACGAGTGCTTTTGGTGTGTGATTAAAAAAAAATACGTTAATAAATTTAATGGCTCTTCCCTTTTGAGGACAAAACACCTGCCCATTACAGGTTTATTGGAGAACCTATGTAGTGATTTAGAAAATATAATTGATTTTCTTTCAATGGATCGCTGGCCGAAGGCTGGATCCTTACAAAAAAAGACTATCAAAACCTCCACCACAGTTCTTTCAGTAGTTATGAAAGCACCAACAGCTAACAGGTATATCCAAATATTATGTAAGATACATGTTTTTTTAACGATGAATAATGTTTATCTATTGGGGTCTGCTAGAGTAAGAGCGTGTGTCAATAAAACAAGTAACAGCTTTAGATGCCAATAACACAGGATATATAAGAGATAGGGACTAAGGTACATACAACTTTATACAAATTAGATAATAAATAAAGACTTGTCAGTCTATGCATTGCATGTTGTACATATTGTTGCAATTTTTAACAAAAACACATTTCAGCTAAGGTTAATTGTTTTCAAATTTTGAACTGTTAATTGGTAGTAACCTTAAAGCAGCAGTCAATGTGATGTCACCAAGCGATAAAATAGATGGCCACTCACATTTAACAAGCATTGTGAGTGTACATGTGAGAAACATTTACATTCTTAAACGTTATTCAACATTAATTTAGGAGGACAAGGTTCTTCGATCAATTGTTTTATTAAATACTCAACATTTATTATCATTAATATTATTTAACCAGATTATATGAATATTATTTTTATATTATAGTGTGGGAGAAGATGGAGCAGTTGCCAGTGCTAGAATTGCTGGACAGGATGAAGGGTTTTTGGATGAATCAGCAACAGCAGGTGTGACAGAAACTTCTGAAATGTTGAAAGAACTGCCTAGTACTAGTTCTTGAATATCTGTTGTGAGCAAAGCGGCATTATCTAAGAAACTTTTTAAATAAAGAGAAAAATTTGTTAATAAATTCCAGTACATCCTTGACAGATATTAAAGAAATGTTGATATCATCATCGTGTGAAGAAAATTAAGCTCTATGATTCTATAGAAGCAATATTTGATCTATTTGGTCCAAAAAAGGTATTGCTATAAAAACTGCAAAAACACTCGCCTTTTCTTGCCTCCCTTGCATCTCCACCTTAACATGGCCAAATGATTAAAAATGTGTTTCCAGAGTCAATACTGCTGTCATTCGGTTACTACCTATGTAGGTACTAGGTTAAAATATTGTCTGTCGCCTTTATGTCGAATATATGTGCAAAATTGGGGTTTGGAGAAAAAAAAAAATTTAAAGTTCTATATTTCAATGTCTTTCAATGGGAAAAATTAAGTTTGGATCAAAATTTAAGCTATTTTTAATCCAAAAAATAATTTGTGCTTTTTTATATGGTAACAAAATTGACTAGCAGCTTGGAAATGCAGTTACGTAAAAATAGCCAAAAAATGAACATACATACTTTTGGTCTAAGGGCAACAATAGTGCTCCGTAACGAATTTCTCTCCCGGGAAGTGATCCGCGACTCAAAAAGTTTGGGAGCCGCTGGACTATATTATTTTGTTTATGTTCTTTATTAGTATGTGCAACAATGTCTATTATCTCGTTTCAAATATCTTAAGAGTTTGAAGTAAGTGTCGCTTTTTTTTATTTACAGTAGCAAGAAAGTCTATGCTGTGCACCCTTTCCACATTTGTTTAGAAACAAATTAGCTCTTTTGTGTGTGTGTGTATATATATATATATATATATATATATATATGATTGTGGATATAACTTAGTAAAAAAAATCATGCTAGAAAATTATAAAGATTAACTCCGTCGGTAGTGCGTCTACCTATGGAACTAAGGGTCCCGGGTTCGATTCCTGGCATAGTCGAGAAATTTATCATTGTTGGAATGTGGGTTTACCCTTTTAAAGTGATGAATTGACAGCTGGGGGATGGATTTTGTGTCTGTCCTAGATTTAAGATTAGAGTAATTAGTAAAAAGGTGTATAACCTGAACAAGTAGTAAGACACATGGCGCTAAAAAAAGTAAAATAATAACACCGACAACCTAAAATGACATCACATGACATAATTTGAGAGCCACTATTGTATTAGCTAGGTTCAGGTAACAGGCATGTCCAGATTAACACTAACAATATGTACATTTGTGCACAAAATGTCTACATCAATATTCCACCTCCACAATCATAACACACATATAAGCCTACATTTTCACTCACTCTTTTTTTAATGCCCTTTCTCCTCAAATGTTTTTTCTAATGTATTTTCTCCCCAATGTTTAGGCGTAAAACAAATTAATTTTATAACAACTAACAAAACATAGTTTCTATGTCCCAAGTTCAATTTCTGTGTCCAAATGTCATTTTTTAATTTAAATAATATGTAAATGAGGCTATAACCGTAATTAACAAATACTCATATTCGACATCATTTAGAGCTTTAAGTACTTAAACCCCCCCGCCCGTTTCCCTCCACTCTAATAGTTCGGCATATCTGTATATACAGTAGCCACATGGCTTCTTTGGTGCTGACTGACAACTCACAGCTGACTTCTGACAGTCAATATGTAGGTATATACCTAAATGTCGACTGTCAGAAGTCATAGCTGCTAAACACATGTTTTTATCATATGGTTTGGCATAAGGATACATAATTTGGTGTGGTAGCTTTTCAAAGCTGTCAGTCAGCACCAAAGAAGCCATGGGGCTACTGTAGCACACTTAGTGTAATTAATATTTGTATTTTTATTAATGAGTGTGTTAATAATGAGAAATATTTAAGACAGAGGTAATGTACACACATTTTTGTGGAGGGACTAAGGGAAACCTTCAAGAAAGCTGCACCCTTTGTTTACCCATTCGGAATTTGAACTCTTAACACCATTCATCGTTAAAATAAACTAAATGAGCTTAATTAGTGTTTAAATCAAGTTAAGGTTAACTTAAAAAATGAATAAATGGTTTAGTTTGTTCCCCAGACTTGAAGTTTTCATTCATAATAGCCAAAGAAGACTGTCTACCAACTAGCCCTCCCCCACCCTCCAAAACCACCACCATAACTTCATCCGAAGACTTTCCAGTCACTCCACCGCTGGCGAAGATAGGTTTTTGGTTTTCAACCAAACGGAACAGTAACATCAGCTTTCACCTTTTCCTCAGCGACATAAACGCTATCTTACAGATATTTCTCAACATTAGCTCTGCTCAAACTCCCGTAAGTGTATATTTTGATATTAATTAATACATTTATATTTAGTCATTCAAATGATTTAAAAATAAAAAGTTACAAAAGTTAACAAAAGTCACAACAGACAGTTCAGAGACCATTGGGATGAGGATTACTTCTTCATAATATAACTCCTGATTAACATGTTTTATTTGCAGAGAGACTCGCTGTATTCAAGGAATACAATGTTAAAAGGCATCATGAAACGAAACATGGTATGTGAAATCCAATAAGGAAATGGAAAAACAAGTTGAGTGTGCTTACATCTGAATTAAGGCCTCAGCAAACAATATTTAGTTCATTGTTACAACAATTATCTAACATTGTCAAAGCAAACTACCAGTATTCTGTCACATTGTTAATTGCAAAGAAAATAAAACCATTTTCAGATGGAGAATTGGTGAGAGTGTTTAGAAGAAGTTATAAAATATGTTTTGCCCGATAAAAGTAAAATATTTTCAAGCATAAGTCAGTCACATCAAACAATATGTTGTCGTATTAGTGATATTTCAGTTGAAATAATGGTTACTTTGCAAGATGATTCAAGAACTGAAAGCTTATTCTTTAGCGTTCGATTAAATTAAGGATATTTTAGACACATCTCAACTTTTCTTAATTATTTGTGGAGTTAACGATTCTTTCCAAGCGACAGAGTAAATTTTAAACCTTTTAAGCTTGAGAAACACCACTAAGGCTGGAGATGTTTCCAAGCCATATAAAAGTGTTTGTCCGACAACAGTTTGCATTTTGGAAAATTGGGAAAAATAAAGGAGTTGTAAAGTTGTTTATGAACGAGTTGTAAGCGAGAATCATTAAAACCAGTGATCTGTTTGATACATCAGCAAAATTTGTGCTCTCAAGTGTTGTCTATGAACGTCATGGATGTAGTTATAAAAAAAGGTAAACTACATTCGATTGCATGTGCTTCATCATCGCCAGTTCAAGGAATTCCTAATTGAATTATGTTCTGAATATTGTGACATTGTGTATTTTGCCAAGATGTCTGAGTTGCAGAACATATTTAAAAGTGTTTTTTGAGTTATGAGAAGAAAGTGATATTTTTTTAAACAAGGAAAGTACCATTTTCTGAATTTAATGATGAAAAGTGGTTGTCGAATTTAGGTTTTTTGGTAGATATAACCAGCAAAATTAACCAACCCAACAAGCAGTTGTAGGGCCAAGATAATTTAATTATCGATGCTTGTAATCACATCAAAGCATTCCAAAGAAATTATATTTGTTTGAGTGCCAACTTTGAAACAACAATGCTTGATATTTTTCATTGTTAAACAATTTCAAAAATGGTCATCATAGGAATTTCTTTAAGTACACCAATTAAATTTAAAAAAGCTTCCAGCAACATTTGATCGTCGTTTCTTACAGCTTGCCAAATTTAATAAGTGTTTGAAATATTTTGTTCCCCATTCAATGTTGATGCTTCTACTGTCCTTGAAACTCTGCAGATGGAAGTAAATGATTTACAGCACAACAGTGAGTCAAAGAAAATTCATGCCACAACATCAAAAATAAACTTTTACAATGTATGTGATATGGAAAAGTATCTCAAATTAAGATTATTATTTTTTGCACAACAAATTGTAAGTGCTTTAGGATCCACAATGTGTTTGCGAAACTTTTTCTCCGAAAATGAAATTTATTAACAGTGTATCTCAAGATTAAATGAGATATGAAAATCTGGAAAATCAATCAAGATGTGCAACTACCAATATTGAAGTAGAGTAAAAAAATGAGTGATCATGAAGAAAAGCATCTCTCTCACTAATGTAGATAAATAATAAAGTTAATGAACAAACTAAATTTTTTATGGAATTTGATTTTAAATTTTTTAAATAGGGTTTTATTTTATGTGTGGCCTGCGGAAAATTATAGTTTCTCAAAGGGGCCCGCGGTACGATATGGGTTGATCAGGCCTCGTCTAGACTATACATACATGCTTGACTATTTATTGTGTCGAAACCAGTAAGAGATGTTCTTGCTGGCTATAGATTTGATGTGTAGTCTAAGAGTGATAACTCTATAGAGAGAACACAGCACTTCAACAAGGTATAAGAAGAGTTGAAATCTATGGATGTTAGATAGCTTGTTTGTTTTAAGTGAGATCTTTCCCTAGCTAGGCTTTCTTCATTCGACTTTCAATATTTATTTTAAGATACTTATTTAAATTTATTGAAGCTTTTTCCTGTTGTTTAGCCTGACTTTCAACAGTACAAGGGAATACTTTACCCACCAGTTCATCAGTGCCTGGCAGAGTGAACTTTTGTCCAGGCTTGTTGATCTCCTGAAGAACTGGGAGTAGGAAGGGGGTCCGGGCCAGGCACTGCAGCACGGCGTTGAAGAAACAGGTGTTGCCAAGGTTACAAAGGCCCTGGTAAACATGCAAGATAACACAATGTTGAAGAAACAGGTGTTTTATTTTTAGGGAATAGAGATAACTTATACTAACAAAGAATGGGCCCTCGAATCCATATAATCATAGACAATATTCTAGATTCTAAATATATAGTTTATATGTTTTCAAGTCTGTGTGAAGCTTCAAAATTTGGAATGTGTACAACTAAAATTCATATTGTATTAAAAGATTCTTAGTATTTTGTTTGTATGAGATAAAGTGCACTTAGTATTTTATAGCATGTCATTAAATAAATAAATAGAATAGAATAATTGTAGAAAATAAATGTGACATTGAAATAAAAATCAATATAATATTAAAATATAAACAACATTCTCAAGCAAGTAATGAAACCATATTCAAATTTTTTAAATATGCAATTTCACATTAATTAATTTGACTATAGAAATTTGATAATTTCATAGAAGTAGTAATAATAACGATATCAATGTTAAAAGCAATTTTTATGACCTTATTTTTAATTAGGTCAAATGAAAATATATGTTGCGTGTCAACAATATGACTGGAACAGAGAGTGTACACTCAGAATTAAGGATGTGCATAATTGAAACTAGGAATAGTTGCAACCTAGAACGGCCACCTAGGAGGGGCAAACTGACTGACTAGCAGGACAGTTGTGTCCTTTATTTCATAAGAGGATGTTGTCAAACTCAAGACCTCTGCATGGACCAAGAATATAGTAGAGTTAAGGTAGTTTACCCATGGACAGATAGCATGTATCACGTATAATTTTTTGTAAATAATTGTATTTGTTATATTCTAGGGGTGTGGGAATAGGATTATTAATCGAATTGTATACCGAGTAGTAAACTTTTTTTACATTTTTGATAAAAATAATTCAAATTAGTAAATTCTTATTGAAAATGTGGTTTTATATCTACGTATGCAAAATGTAAAATGCAAAAAAATGACTTCAAAACATTGTTATTTGAGCTGGAATTAATTTAAAAAAAAAAGACTGAATCGAAAACAACATTTCAGGAAATTGAGAAGAATTTTTGATACAGTTTTTTTTGTAATGGGTTTCACCTAAATCTATTTTTTTTTTAAATTTTGTGATAAGTGTTTGATATAAATTTAAATTTAATAATCGCATGGAAAATGTTTAATTGGTTAGTGTAGAGATATTTCTTTTAATTAAAACATTATTGTTATTAAAAAGGGTAAAATAATGGAGTGATTAATAAAGTTTTCATTTTCTAATAAGCAAGGCCTACTTTTGTTTTTGTGATGATTAGTACTCAATCAAAGTTTGGTTGGATCCTAAACAATTCCACTGTTGATTGAAAACCAATGAGGCACTGAAAAGGCTTACTAGGGAGATTAGGAGTGTGGAGACCAGTAATTTCCTGTTGCTTTCCTCACTGAGCCAGAAGATACTATGGCACATCAGCCTGCCAAGACCACCAAAATGCATACACTGACCCTACAAGCAACATCTTCCCTCCATTCATCACAGGGACTGGCTGTACACTGAATGTTATTACTAGTCTTGCTCATATTTTTGCTAATTTCATATTACACATCAATAAATTTACCAAAACAACACAGCAGCAATGAATAATAAAATTAGTTTTTGAATCCTTTAAATGTTCTCTTGGCTTGACGCCCTTTAAATGTTTTCTAAGTTTGAAAGCTTTTAAATTGTATCTAGGTTTGACACCCCTTAAATGTTATCTAAGCTTTACACCCATTGAATGTTATCTATTATTATTATTATTATTATTATTATTATTATTAGCACCGCGTCTTACTACCCGTTCGGGTTGTACGCACTTACGCTAATGTGTAATGGTAGGGTGATTGTGAGATGAAATGGAGGACCTACAGTTTAACGTGGAATCCGAACCACGGTGGAGACCTGGCATTCCTCACATTCACAAGATGTCTTGTCAGAGGTAAAGGAAGGGTTTGGTAATCAGATAAATCTTTGCCGGGACCGAGGATCGAACCCCGGACGCCAGCATAGAAGTCTGACACCTTACCCTTAGACCACCAGGTCACCGAATGTTATCTAGATTTGAAACCTTTTAAATAGTATCTAGGTTTGACACCCCTTAAATGTTATCTAAGCTTTACACCCATTGAATGTTATCTAGATTTGAAACCTTTTAAACAGTATCTAGGTTTGACACCCATTAAATGGTCTATAGACTTGACACTCCTTAAATTTTCTTTAGGTATAAAACACCTTAAATGTTCTCTAGATTTGACACCCCTTGTAATCTCTATTATATCTGGGTTGCATCCCTGTCAGGCTAACAGAATGACATTCATGTAAATAAAGTTTGCTTTATCTGACTACACTAACCAAAAGTGGCACAACTAGAAATCTACACCGTGGGGAGGGGTGGGGGGCATCAAAATGTGTCGATGGGAGGGAGTGGGAGCAAAAATTTATCGAGGGGTTGGGTAGGCGTCAAAAATGTATCGCGGGGAGGGATGGGAGTGTCAAAATGTATTGATGGGAGGTGGTAGCAGCAAAAATTTATCGAGGGGTGGGGGAGACATCAAAATGTATTGATGGGAGCGGGGCAGCAAAAATGTATTGAACAGAGGGGCGAGGGAGGCATTAAAAATGTATCAAGCAGAGGGGTGGAGAGACGTCAAAAATCTATCAAGCAGAGGGGTGGGGGAGGCGTCAAAAATTTATAAAGAGGAGGGAAGGGGTGTAAAAATGTATCGAGAAGAGGGGGGGAGGCAGCAAAAATGTATACCTTATTAAATGATTCTGGAAGATATTTAAATTATTTTTGTGGTAACCACAAAGGACAGTGATTTAAATAATGTGTGTGACCTTACATACAATGTACACTTTGTTTCTGTTATTTTTTCCAATTTGTAAATTTAGGGACACTTGTGTGAATTGGTAGGCTTATATATTTTTCACAATGAGGAGAACTTTAAATGTTTACTTGAAGAGAAGAATCATTGGTGGTGGAAAACAATATGTATGTAAGGGGAAGGAGGTAGTTAGTAAAATTATGTATTTTTTAAAAGGTTTTTCCAATCCAACTCAATTGCGGATTGAGGATCCAGGGGCTTCCAGAAGATTCTTAAGAAAATCAGGCTATATAATGGAGACAAACCAGAACCTTTAAACACTAGACCCCAGAGAGGGACACACTTATTTTTTCCCCTCTGTCACAGCAAGTTAATCTTTCAGAAACTGTGAATTCAGTACACCTTATTTGAATTAATTGTTCAAGAACTAGTGATTGAACTAAAACTAAATAAACTTGTTGGCATCTATCTTGAGGAAATCTCACACCTTTTTGTGGGAGGGTGTGTCTCAACATTTGGGAATCACTAGCTTAGTGCAAGTTTAGAATGTAAACAAAAGAAGTGGGACATGCAAGACTAAAGTATATATCTTGAAAATTCAAGATATTTAAAAGAAGCAAATAATGGCCCTAAGAAATTAAAAAAAGCAAATAATTGCATTGATAAATTAAAAAACAAAACTGAGAATTTATTATTTCCAATAATACCTTAATAACAAAAAATAGGCTGCATTTCCCACCAAAAAACAGCTTTTAAGAAATTTTTGGTTATAAATATTGTTTTTCAGTATCAAACGTTGACAATATAAGCTGTTACACTATAACATTAAATTATAAATGGTTTACATTGCAACTATCACTATTTTATTAATTGCATTAAAAATGTGTATGAGTTAATCTCAAGTATTTGAATCAACTATACTATATTACAATCAAAAGCAAGTACCGAGCAACCCTAAAAAGAACCATATATAATAATAACAAATGATTACATTTATTAATAAATTAGATACAAATTTAGTGGAATCAATTTTTTTTACCTGTATAAAAATTGCCTCATCCAAAGGAGTAGAGTTTCAAAAAGCTTTTGATGTGATGTCAAAACAAATTTACACATTAAGCGAAGAAGTTTAAAAGGCTTACTTCACTTGTAGCTATTGACGAACAAATTGAAGCTGTCAAAAATTTAAGCTTAAGTAATTTAACCAAATCATGGAAAGGAGATTCATGTAGCATTTCTGTTGTAAAATTTTTCATCCAAATTGAAAAGTGAGAGAAGTGCTTTTTTCAATATAAGCCTAACCTAACTATCCTTGCAGGTTGGCTTCATTCACTATCAATTACCAATCATTCTTTACAATTTTCCATTTTCTCCCTTGTGTTTTTTTTTTGTTTCCTATTTTTGGAAGTTGCATTACACATTTCACACTCCTCCCTGATGAGTTTGGATAGAATTAAAGCTAGGTCGAGGGATTGGGCGATGAGAATCGATTTTCTTTAAGAGGCAACCATTACCTCCTTGTCCAATGGCAGCAATTTTAAGTGTGAACTGTGATTTATTTTCATTGTAAAAGACATATTGTGTTTGTCACTTTTATATGTTTCTATCCACCTTTCCTATACCTTCTTCCAAATATAATACAATTACCTCATAAAGCGATACAAGGTTTTCATTATAGATATATTTTACATTACTGTCCAGTGTTTCTACACTGTCTTATTATTCATTTCCAAGCCATTAGGCCCTAATTTATTTTATTTTTATTAAAGATAAGCTAGAAAATTAATATTCAAAACAAACACAAAGAAATGTTACACTAACACAAACGGTCATACAGGGTCAAGGTGACCCAAGAGGTTGTGTTCTCAATTACTACTAAGAGGTAAATGAACGGTAACCACCCCTTTAGTTGGTGGAGAGGAAGCTAGGAAGCTATACGAAGGTAGGACCGTAAAATATGTTTGGTGGGGGAGGTAGAATGGAAAACAAGTCATGGTGACCCCGCGCTACTGTTCCAGGGTTAAGAGAGAAAAGTTCTAAAAAATGTATAATTATTTTATGATTATTTTCTTTTTACCATATTTGTAAAGTGTTAATGTGTCCTGTGTAGTTTCAATTTTTGTATACATAAACAAAGTTGAACATCTTTAGGTAAGTTTTTACTATGCTTAAGTGTGTGGGTGTGTTTACAAATAATTTTAATATCTATATTTGGTGTGTTAAGTGAAAATTTAACTGACAATATTATATTATTTGTCTAATGAGCTAAGAGTTCCGGGTTTGATTCACTCATGGCCGAAAAATGTGTCATTGGGGAAATGTGGATTTACCCTTTGTGATGAATTAACAGCTGGAGATTGAATGATGTGCCTGTCCTAGTCCTAAGATTATAAGGTATATGAAGCTAGGACAGACCAAGCAAGCTATTTTAGTTATCTTCAGATTCTAAATTTTAAAGCTTCACACAGACCACCTAAATATAGTCAAGTCAAGAACTAATGTGATCTCCATAATGATGTCTTACCCGCAACCTGGGAAGGTCGTTCGTTAGAGATGTCTTATTCCTGCTACTGGAGGAGGCTGATTTGTTGGTAGACATTACATTCTTCGAGTCGCCTTGATCCTCTTTCTCCTTAACTTCAACTTCACAAACCAATAAGGAAAAATTTAAGAATATATTTACCTCAAGCAGAGATTACGCCAAAAAAATAGGGATGGGACCCTCAAATACCTTAAACCTTTAAAGGGAAATATATAGGTTGGTATACATTATTGTTATTATTATTATTATTAGCACCGCGTCTTACTACCCGTTTGGGTTATACGCACTTACGCTACTGTGTAATGGTAGGGTGATTGTGAGATGAAATGGAAGACCTACAGTTTAACGTGGAATCCGAACCACGGTGGTGGCCTGGCAGGTTGGTATACAACTTGTATTCAATCAGAACTATGTTACTTATATAGCCATAATATGATGTATTTTTAATTTTTTATAAATCTACAGCAAATAAAATCATACTGGCCCATCTAATATTGTTTTTGACAGTGTTTAACTTTGTTAATTGAGGAAATCTTTATCTCTAATATATGTATCAAGTATTTTCATAAGGTAAATATAAATGAATGGTTTATTTTGTTTAGGTGACCTGGTGGTCTAGGGGTAAGGTGTCGAACTTCTGTGCTTGGGTCCGGGGTTCAATCCTCGGTCCCGGTACAGATTTATCTGATTACCAAACCCTTCCTTCACCTCTGACAAGACATCTTGTGAATGTGGGGAATGCCAGGCCTCCACCGTGGTTCGAATTCCACGTTAAGCTGTAGGTCCTCCATTTCATCTCACAATCACCCTACCATTACACATTAGCGTAAGTGTGTATAACCCGAACGGGTAGTAAGACGCGGTGCTAATAATAATAATAATAATAAAAATAATAATAATAATAAAAATAATAATAATAATAATAATAATAATAATAATAATAAAAATAATAATAAAAATAATAAAAATAATAATAATAATAATATTTTGTTTAGAATGTTGGTTTTGCTGTTTATTATAAAATAAAATATCTAACATAGAATTAAAGAATTTGTATTTACATGCAAGACACTGTATTTAAATATTTTGGTTGAACCATGAATTAGGTATAATTTCATGACTTCGAGAATTTAAAATATATTTTATAGATTTTGAATTTATGGTGTAAAATATCTGCATGATAAAATACCAACTATCCTTGGCCTCGGCCGATAAATCAGATCGGTTATCGTCATCGTCCCAGCCCTACAAAAAATTAGGGATGGGACTCAATCTTTAAGGCTCTCAAGATTTGAAGATTTGAGAAAATTTTGAATTTGACTCAAATAATTAATTTTTTTCTTTAATTTTTCAAGGAAAATTTATTTTAGGGCTATAGTACTGCTTATTGGTGGTTCAGAACTATTAATAATTTTAGGATGAATTTAACTAGGCCCCAGACCAGTAATTTAACACCTAAATGAAGGTATGATTATAAGAAAGAATATTAACATTTAGTTACTATTTGTATTTTCTATTACTACTTAAAACCTGTCATTTATATAATTTAATTTGCCAAGAATTTTTCAAACCAGGCGCAAGAATTTGGAAGATGGGGGTTTAATAACTTTTTAGCTATGGTTCTCTCTGTCTAACAAGCTTTGTTCAAAAGAGGGAAAATTGCCCAGGGTTGTTTGTCTGCATACCAGCAAGGCCATTCTTCCTCTTGCTTGTGACAAATGTGGCCATCTCTTGCTTTTTCAGAAATTCTACACATTCGAGAAGTTTTTTCTTGCAACTGGGCGAAAGCTCCTTGTCACAGCTATAGCACCTGAGATAAAAAAAATAAAATGAATATACCATAATAGTTTTGGTGGGAGTTCTCTTTCACAGACAAAGAAAAGTTGAAGATTAGCTAATATATATATATTTTTAATTTTATGTGTTTAAAATTTAAATCCTAATTGCATACAAATATTAAAATTCACTATAGTTATATGCCCTAAAAGAGTATCTGAATTTATTTAATATTTAAGTCAAAAAAAGGAAACATTGTCCAACTCTAATGGACTGTACAAAATCATCAATCTTTATCAATTAGTTGGAATAAATTACTGAATATAAAACTGTATTTTGGATACAAGAGCCAATTTCAGAAATATAAATGCTATAAACAATTCAAACAAAGTTTTGAAATGACTTCAAAATTTCAGATATCTTCATTTGGTTGATTTTGTTTACCATTAAAATACATATGTCATAGTTTTTAGCTTGTTTTAAGATGATTTTAAAGACACGAAGGAAATGATGTTGTGAAAAGCTGAAATGAACAGGAACTACAGGAAATTGAGAAATTCCACATTTCAGAAATTAAAGTCTAACAAAATATATTACGTGTGTATGTATTTTTTATTGCTTTGGTAAATAATGTTTTATTTATGAGTGAGCAATCAATATATCTTCTTCGTAGAACCTCCTGCCTGTACTTTTTTTCCCAACTGTGTTAAATATTGTTTCCTAAAGTGATTGCATTGAAATCAAAGTAAACCCCCACCGTTTAAAATTACTATCCAATAATTTGATGTGCTAGTGTTTGACTGCTTGTCAATATGTCCTTGTAAATTGAGATTTGTTTGACTGATACAAGTGGTAGGGTTTAGGTTAGATGTCGCTTACCAGATACTTTCGAAATACATCATGGATTGAAACAAGCCTTAGAGTATGTTATTAGGACAATGCAAGGGAGTAAGGAAGGATTGACATTAAACGATACAGTGCAGCTATTAGGATACAGAGATTATTTAGCTTTGTTTGGTATTAGTAAGAAAGCTATTGTAAGAAATGCACACATTTTACAAGAGGTTAGTAAGAAAATAGGTTTAGAATTGAAATGAAAAGCTTAACTATATGATCACAGAGAGAAAAGAGAATGAGAAAGATAATTTAAAGCCGGAGTTACACACTTTTTAGACCGAAGGAGCCCCTGCACCAATAAAATACATGCTGGAGCTCTTATAATTTATAATTTTTTAACACTAATATTATGAACATTCAATAACCACACCTAAATTAAAAAAGTATAACACAAATGGGAAATATCACATGTTCTAGCTGCACCTTTGGCAAATGTCTTTCATTCAGCTTAGAAAAAATTGACAATTATAATTATTGATGCTATTTTATACTGTAAAAAAAAATCTAATAAAACCTAGCAATAACCATACTGTATTTGTGTAGGCATTAAGAAAAAAATACAGTCAGGAAATCCATGCTACTACTTGGTCAGTAAATTTCTAACATCTTGCCTGCTGTCAAAGAATGTAAAACTAAGAATATACAAAATAATAGTTTTACTGGTCATTCTCTATTGTTGTGAAACATGGGCTGTATCTGAATCCTCTACTTATACACTGTCGCATTGATATGTACAAATGTCAGTTGCAATGGTAATCACATGACTAGGTAGAGATCTATCTGAAATGTCACCAAGGATGCTTCTGCACCCCAAACAAGTCCTTGATTTCTTAGGATATAAGCAATATGTCATCAACATATCCTAGGTGCGGTGTTTGGCTAGCAAGTGCTAAATTATTCTCTTTTCATCTGCTAGAGCTTAGAACTTTAGTGTTTTCCGCCATTTTTAATTAAATAGGTTGCTAAAACAAACACGTTTTATAATATTAAGAAGTTAGTTATTTCTAAACGTTGATTAATCATTCTACATTTATTATTTTACCATCACCTTAAGTAGCAAATTGTTTATTGGAATGCTTTTATTTTCATAAAACAATGGGAAAATAGTCTATGCAAACAATAAAGTGGTGCCGATACTAAAACGTGTGGGCTGTTTATTTTGATTAGGTCTGATAGATGGTGTTTAGCATAGTTTCTGAGATCATTGGTTGGTAGTAACACAGACTCCAAGAAGGTAGCAAAGCTCGTTGCTGTTCGAATTGGCTGAAGCAGTCTTTGATAGGAAGTGTGTGGGGAGTGTGATATAATCAAGTCCATAACTCAAATATTCTCAAGATTATTTGGATACAGCCATTGTATCTTACCAAACTTAACAAAAATAAATGTAGTGTGCTACAAAACAATGTTCTTAGCAAGACATTTGATCCAAAAAGAGATTAAGATAATGGGGGTGAAGGAGGTTACATAAAGAGTTGTATACTCTGTACTCATCACAAGACCTATTAGGGTAATCAAATCTCACAGATTACAGTGGACAGTGCAGCGCAAATGGAATAATCTAGAACCGTGTTCAATGTATTGACTAGCAAACCCAATGGGAAGACCACATTATAGTGGACCTGAAAGAAATATAGTATAGGGAGTTTTTGACTGGATAGAGCTAACTAAAGATAGTGATAGAGGGTATACTTTCGTAAGTACGGCAATAAACTAAGTTCCTTGCTACAGAGTAATTGTTTTGAAATAATAATGACAAGTAATTGACAGTCCCTCACTCTTTTTTATTCATATAAGTGAAATCTTTAACCTCGTGAGTTACAGAAACCTTCCATGAATTTAATTTGATTTTGTAGGTTATGGCCTAAATATTTTTTTTCACCACCTGCTTCATACATTAAAAATTACACTATTGAAATAATGTTGAGGAAGGTAGAATTCTATGGGAAATGTACATGTCTTTCATGGTGGGAGAATGGTAAACCATTTAGGACCTTCCTCAGTACACTCAAACATGATTAAAAATCCGAGCTCCTTGCCACCGGCAATCCAATACAATATGAGAAAGTTGCATTAGTACATGCAACTACCGGAACGAGTTAAACCAAGTTTACTCTTGCCAAGTAAATTTTAAAATCAACCAAATAATATTATTAGCACCGCGTCTTACTACCCGTCCGGGTTATACGCACTTACGCTAATGTGTAATGGTAGGGTGATTGTGAGATGAAATGGAGGACCTACAGTTTAACGTGGAATCCGAACCACGGTGGAGGCCCGGCATTCCCCACATTCACAAGATGTCTTGTCAGAGGTGAAGGAAGGGTTTGGTAATCAGATAAATCTTTTCCTAGACCAAGGATTGAACCCCGGCCGCCAGCATAGAAGTCTGACACCTTACCCCTAGACTGTCAGGTCACCATCAACCAAATAAGAGAAAGCAAAAAACATTCTAGTAAAGCACCCACCATACATTCCACATGTCTGTGCTGAGCGCAAGGTCATGGCTCTCTGAGTGGGGTGTAGCATGGTGTTTCAATGCGTGCTGCCTGTGTGAGCGCCCACAAGCCTGGTTACCACATTTAAGACACATCCACAGTAGTGCAGGGCTTGAATCATCCTATGCAAATAGAATGATACATTATTACACAAGCAAGGCCAAAGGTGCTTTAAAATGGTCCAAAAAATGTTGTCTTTAAATAAATGAAGTGGGACTATGATTTAAATTCCACTATTGTTACCAATTTTGTATCTACATCAATCAGATGTATATTTCTAAAATATGTTTTCTTAATTGCTAAGTTAATTTTACAAAAATTGTCAGGTGGAGTTATTTAAATATCCATTAATTTGTGTCAGTATTAAGATCCCCAGGCTTTGCACAAACCTCGCCGGGTGGAGTGGGTTCCTTGCTCTTGGCACACTCTGTGCACTCGCGAGAGATGCCGTTGCTAAATTTCAGGGCCTTCTTTACTTTTTGTAAGTCCACAGCCTTGGCTGCGTGAGGACATGACACTGGAGAATAAAAAAAAGCAACATATTTTAAGAGATTTAAAAAAAACTGTAGATAATATATCCACCTAAACAATAATAAATAACTGGCTGGCTAGACAAAAATCAAGAGTATACATGTATTTTTTAAATATAATAGTTTACAAGACTGCATCCCTATGTGGTTAAGGGGTCAAGAGTTCTGTTCCTGGCTATAAATTCAGAGGTCCCAGGTTCGATCTCCAGCGATTTCATATTTCTGTGAAGCAGTGGATCTAGAGCAGTGTCAAGTCTGCCTTTTAAGGACAAATGAGGAGCTACTTGACTAAAAAAGAAGGTAGGGGCTCTGGTCTAGAAAACTAAGATTTATGACCGAAGGGTTTGTCGTGCTAACCACATGATACCCTCTACTTGCAGAAGTTGGCACTATTTTCATCAACAGACAGCGGCTGCTCGGTTGTTATGGCTCGATTCCGGGCTGACACCAATGAGTTTTTTTTTAAATTCTTCTACTGGTACATCAAATTGTATCTAAGTACTGATAGATTAGGCTGTAATGAACAAAGGTCCTAAGGTGATGCTTTGTTTCTTGATGTTCGTAATAAATGATTTAATTTTAGCATCACGTCTTACTAGCCGTTTGGGTTATACATTACATATTATTTAATGACCAAACAAACTTTAACCAAATTTGCTTATGAAAAGACATATGGTGGGAGGAAGGGGGGGGGGGGTTGATCAGGGCAAAAACATGATAGCCCTTAATAGATTTATCTGGGATATTTTCACTATATAAACGTCTATAAAATCCTGAAATCTTGCTATAAAAAATAAGTAAAATATTCATGGATATTAGTTACTCTCAAGGTCCTGACTGACTATAAAAACAACTTGTAGTTCAAGTGGTATGCAACCAGAAATCATCAACATATTTTGTCATCAAATGAGGATTATCATGTTTTTTTCCTTGACCCCCCCATATATAACAGCTAGAAAAAGTTATTACACATCCTTTCAAGTCATGTGACCTGCAGCTTCATTTTTGATGGATATTTTAAATAGAAATATTACCAATGATATAATAAAATATTATAAATATTGACCACAAAACTGTTGTTTGTATTTTTTCTAAATGTTCTGCAAATGTTATTATTATTATAACCACATCTTAATACACATTAAGGCTATACGCACCTACGCTAATGTGAAATGGTAGGGTGATTGTGAGATAAAATAGAGGACCTTCAGTTTAACGTGGGATCCGAACAATGCTGGAGGCCTGGCATTCCCCACATTCACAAGTTGTGATTAATACACATCTTGTCAAAGGTGAAGGAAGGGTTTGTAGATCAGATAAATCTGTGCCAGGACCGAGGATTGAGCCCCGGACCCTCCAAATGTTCATTCGTAATAAAAACAAAGTATAAACTTGAACCCTTATTTACTGAAAAAAGTTAATTATAACCTAAGATCCACTGTGCCCATCAATATTGGTTTGTGCATATACCTGTGGAGCTGACTTGATTTTCTTCACAAGATTCCGTCGACTCGCCACCATTCTGATCACCTGGTTCTTGCTGGTGCCGATTTTTTTTCTTTTTCCCAGCCATAATGACAGTTGTTGATAGGCCGCTTAATTCAATCTAAAACTATAAAAATTCAATAATATTATGCTTACAAAAAATTGTATAACTGGCAACACAACCAACAAAAAGAGTTAAAAGTGTGTTCTATCTATATTAAGTTATTAATAAAAACAGGGTTCAAAAATATCACAAATATTGGATATTTTTGGTTTTATATATTGGATATAACCCCCCCCCCCC
>CABFVX010000070.1:140872-237184 GCA_902151425.1 Timema shepardi
CCCCCCCCCCCCCCACACACACACACACAATGAAAATGTTTGTGTGGATAAATTGTATGTGAAGAGATAGTTATATTAATGTTCAACAATATAATAATTATATTTATTAGTTAGGCATATTTCTAAATTATTTTGTAAAAATAAAAATGATTTAATGACTTTAGCCCAGGAAACTAGATTAGGAACTTTTAAGCTACAATAATTTTGGTTTCAATATTTTACCAACACATTTACATAGATCAGTACAAGTTGTAAACACAACAATGAACAGTGAAAAATAAATTTAATTAATGCTTGTGAATGTGTTGTATTTAGGCCTATATTAAGAATCATGATAGATAAGAGATACAACAGAAACAAAAAATAATATTCAGTAATCACTCAGTACCAGTGTCAGTGGTATCATAATCTTCATCTTGGTTTAAAAAGGTAGCCCTGTTAACTAAACTAACATTTTGGCTTTAGACTTCCCCTTCCTTTGACACAGGTCAAATACTTTCCAAATTTGTTTACTACATGAATCTTTGTTCAAGTATTTGAACAAGAATGTTAACTTACTTGGCTTTACATTTCCCAACCGATTTCTTAATTTTGATCGGACTATGACAAAACTTAAAAAAAAAATGGGTACAAGGCTAGATGTTACAACAACTGTTCACACAAATCCAACCAGCTCTTTTTTAATTTTGCTCAATCATATCATGCAGCAGATTCTGTAATATTAACGAATTTCCACAAAGTCAATGGAGGGGTGGTATGGAATTGCTTACCAAACAAATATATGAGGTAAAGGCATAGTGGCTGTAGCCATGTAACAATTGAGATAAAACTATAGAATTTAAATGTTCATTAGATTTCAACCACACAATCTATGATCAAACAAGTTCACCAAGTAGTGTAAAGGACCTAATGCTATATTCTAGTTTTTTTACAAATACGTCTGTATACTGTGTGGTTGATCTTGTGGGAATTTGAATAAGTGGGTTAAATATAAAAAATATCTTACATTTTTTTTCTATGTTTCTTTGCTTGATATATATCAGGATATTGCCCATCAGTAGTGACTAGTGTATATGAGCATGATGTGAACGCCCAGTATTTTGATTACAACTATTTAACTTATGGTACTATTTTAGTTTTAAATAAATAACTAGTCTATCTAAATCTATGTGATTTATTACTCCAAACAATCACGTTCTTCTATTGTGATTAGTGCTTTACTGGTATAATGTTGGCAAATGTGTCATAAGCGATCACGGGAGATACGAGCCATGTAGGGAGTTGGGAAGTATGTTGTGAGCGCTAGAATTATTTGTTATTGTTTAAGTGCTAACACATGTATGCACAACAGAAATATGTAACTCATGGAGATTTAGACTGGGAAATGTGTGCTGCACTGCTGTGAACATTTTAATGATGACTAGCTCCCCCTTATCACAACCCTCAATAATCAAGCCATTTGAGCTGCTCAAAGCAAAGTGAGACATTTGTGACCCCCATCAGTCCAGTCATCATTCAGTTGAGAGTAGATAGTCAAACAGTTTGGACGAATAATTTTAAGTAGCTGTCTTTTTTTTAGTTGGTAATTTGAGGAGGTTTTTTAAAAAAGTTTGTAAAGATTATCTTGTTTATACCATGTGTTGCCTTGTATAAAATACAATTATTTATGTTATAAAAATCATAGTTTATTGAAAGTAGAGACTTATGTACCATAGTTGTTTTTTGGTTTGTAATATTTCTTTATAGTAGATAGTGATACATTAATTTAATTGGATAGTATGATAATTAAAAGGCTAAAATATGATAAATCCTTTGCTTGTTTTGTAAAAAGTCAACTATATGAACAAAGCATGGCTATTCAGATTATTTCATATAAGTGAGAAAAAGATCAAATATTCATGTTTCCACAAGACCATCACTAAGTTGGGTCAAGTAAATGTATGTATTCATTTAATCTGAAAAATTGTGAGCCTACCTTTCCTGGTTCATTATGGCGTAGCTTATTGGAAGTAGATCTAAACATTTACTTTTTATGTACATGTGTAACCCTATGTAAATATGTGTGTATTTACATATGTATAACATTTATGTAGCCCTATTTATACTATTGATTTAATTAGACTTTATATGAGTCTATATCTTAATGTTGGTACTGTCTTAAAATAATCTAAATTTGTACATAATATAGCCTATTCATTACAATTTTGATTTTCTGAAAACCCAAATCTTTACATCCCCAGCCGCTAATGATCTGTACATATTATATCCTCCAGCCATGAATAAAAGGGTACCTAGCAAATGTCAAAACTTAGCTTCACATAAAATAAATTTATATTAAAGTAATATGATCAACATTTGCCACATATCAAAAATTCCTAGTCACAAAGGAATAACCATGAGATAAAATGAGTCAAAACTCGCTCTCTCCCCCATGAGACATTCAATATTAATTGAATTAATTCAATATGTGCATCTGTACACCCAAATTTGATATGGTATGAATATTCAACTTTTATTTAACCTTTTAAGAAATCTTTGAAACTGAAAATATTGGCAAAAACTACCTTAAAATCATAATTCGTGACATTTAAAGCTTTACTACTTAGTACTTTCAGAAAAAACTACATTAGCTTTACAGTTTCAAGCATGCACAAGTAATTAAACGCACATATATATGATTTTATAAGTATTAAAACATCCATGAATCCGCATGAATCTATCAGATTCAAAGATTATACCATTTTTCGGTCAACCAATATTAAAAGACTGCTATAATAACTTCGGTGCGTTGACACGCTGCAAGTGCACTAGAACATCTATGCACTAGAACAAGTCAACTAGGAACTCTGTCTGTTATTTCCATAGCACAGATAACAATAATATACCTGATGGACACGTAGAAAGTAAGATTAAACCATCCGACCTGCCTTACATAAATTATTACATAATATTGTAGAAGTATGCAGAGATATTTTAGAATATTTGTAGCAAGAATAATAATGGGTGTGAAATAATGAAATTACATTTATTTTAACATTATTATGAAAAGGGAACGAATTTGTCAAGTTCATCAAAAAAGGAAAATAAAAACAATAGATAAATATTTTACATCCCAAATATTATGATGCACATGTTAAAGAACATATGTTTCAAATAACTCCATCAATATTAAATTACATTATGAATTTCAAACAGACTCCTTGACTTGAACGAAAAAGGCACCAGGAAAACTATTATTATTTACAACAGAAAAACACAAAATATAATATGTAGACAAGTGAGTCAAAGTACATTTAAAATATCTTAAGCCAATATTAAAACAAGCAGACTTTCCCTTGTTATAAAAAGCTAATTTATAATTGCAATATTAAGTCCAAATTTATTAACTCCTTTGAGTTTTTTAAAATCTATGATTGGAAATAATTATTTCTGTTTTCTCATATTATAAAATAATGCTACCTTGAAAATTTTTAACTTGAAATATTGATAAATCTTTGCATTTAATATGAAAAAAAAAAAGTTGTTTACAATTATGTATGTCCCTGGGTCTTGATTATAAAATATTTAATGAATTTTATTCAAACTTGAAATTGATATTTAATATGACTATATCACCGGATTTTTATTTTGAGGCTAACTTTTTGTAACACCACTTCTCCTAAATGATAGAAGAAGTGGGTGGCCTGGTGGTCCAGGGGTAAGGTGTCAGACTTCTATGCTGGCGGCCGGGGTTCGATCCTCGGTCCCGGCAAAGATTTATTTGATTACCAAACCCTTCCTTCACCTCTGACAAGACATCTTGTGAATTTGAGGAATGCCAGGCCTCCACCGTGGTTCGGATTCCACGTTAAGCTGTAGGTCCTTCATTTCATCTCACAATCACCCTACCATTACACATTAGCGTAAGTGCGTATAACCCGAATGGGTAGTAAGACGCGGTGCTAATAATAATAATGATAGAAGAAGTGACGAATATATTAACAAAATATATATAAACAAGGAAGGGAAGTAACAAACATAAAATATATATACAAGTTTTACCATTCAGTTTATTTGATTCAAACAAGACGAAAGAATTACAAATGGTTAGACGAGATCTTATCCAAAACATTCCATTGCTCATTAAAGTAAATTAAATTACTTTAGACTTTGTTATCCTAATATGGAACGTTAGGTGTGAAACACCTTGGTTAGACCTGCAATCAACACAAGTATGGATGTTTGGGGCTTGTATATTTGTATATGGTTTTTATTTTGTTTTATTTTTAACTATGTTTACTGTGTTTTTATGGTGCCAAGAAACTTGGTTTGGCGTCTGTTGTGCGCTTTTTTTTTAACGGTTTATTTTTCGTGGTACATATTTCTGGTCATGGGCAGGCCAGTCTCGTTATAGAGTTCATCCCGTATTTTTATCTTCGTGTGTCGTATAGCAAAAACATTCCGTGGTTATGTGATGCAAAACTATACAGTCTCCTTCCTACCAAACATTTGGTCCTCCCGGCCCGATTTTGAACCTTCCTCACGTTGTTTTATTTTATGGTGTAGCTTTGTGAACCTTTTCTATATATGTCCTAGTTGATAAATAATTGGGAGCAGTGGCGGTTCATAGCTAAAATTAATGGGGGTGCTGCTCCGGAAAAAATTTAGCCTTTGTTTTAAAATTGTGTAAAAGGAAAAAACATGTATAAAAAGAAAATTGATTCAGGAACTTGATAAAATCTTAGCAAAAAAACCCAAAACTTTTTTTACATATTTTAACTTAAATTGTTACAGTTAAAGCTTGATCTAGTCATTTAAAAATGGAATCCATTCTTCTTGTTTTAATTTGGGCAAAAAGTTCAATAATTTTCTCCTTGCTCTCTGGATGAAAATTGAGGAAATTTTTCTCCATTGAAAGTACTGCAAACGCATTTAGTATTTCTGTTAAATAAAAGAACTAAATAAATAAATCAAATAGAACAGCTGGAAGCAGAATAATAATATAATTCTAGACTCTTCTACACTTTATCACATTCAAGAATATGGTACATGGTTTTTAAGCACAATACACGCTGAGTAAAAAAAACATTTCCTTCCACCATCACGCCAGAGCTGGCACTGCGAGAACAACAGTGCTTTCTCTACCTGAAAGTCCCACCTTCCTCCCCACCCTCTTATATGTGTGCATGCACACATCAGTCAAATACCACATCACTGGCATTGTGAAGCACACAGTACAAAGATTTTTGTATCTTTTTCATAAACTGGGAGATGGCTACTGAAGTATTGACACTAAGCTTAAGGAATATATATTTTACTACAAAAATAAATAAATAATTAGATAAAAAAGGACTCATTAATTGAATGTTATCGATAATATCAAGTGGAAATAAGGGGTGCTGCAGTTCTGCAGTGCCTATACACGAGCTGCCACTGATTGGGAATCTTCTCGTGTGGTTTATTCGCCAGTCATAGTGCAGTGTAATTATTATTTGTTGCGATCGCCAGTACACTGTTTATAGGCCTGTATCAGCTCTTATTGTGGGAAATAGTGAGTTTTTGGTGCTTCTCTCACTTGAATGTACTTTGTCACAATTTATTTGTGGATATTCGCGCAAATAATTTTGCTTTGTAACTTATGTTAATGGCGGCCATCATTTAAACAACTATTTCCCGCTTTTAATGCAGGCCAACGCCATATTGGAACGTTACATTTTCCACCACTCTGTTGCTTACTTTGTCAGATTGTATAAAAACTTTAGTTGTGTTCTGTGGTCGGTCGTGTATTTTGGTAGTACGTAGTGAATTAATTCACTATGCCGAATTTATCACTGGATTCTGCTTTAATCAAGCTTATACGCACCGAGTGCCGGATTAAACGCGCGGAAACGTTATCTAAAGTAAGTGAGAACATAGACTTCAAGTGTTGTGAGCTATTTATATTTCCGGATCTGAAGGTCTTGAGTGAGACCTACGAGACAGATAATTTAACCGTGCAATTAAGTAGTCAAGACATTGATGACCTCAACCTTGATGCACACGAGAAGAGACTTATTTCGTGACTTTGATAACACGTATTACTACATAGTTTCTATCTTGGATCGTGCTAGTGCCACCAGATGTCCCAACAGTTCCACGCAACGACCTACCCCCTCAAGTGCTCCTCGTATAACTCTCCCGACCATTCCATTACCACATTTCAGTGGTGATCTTAAATTGTGGACAATTTTTTTTTAAATTAGTTTAAAACCCATGTTGCTGATAACAGTAACCTAACCAACATTGAAAGGCTTTCCTATTTGAAGTCGACAGTCAGTGGTGAGCCACTATTAATAGTACAGGCACTTACACTCACCAATGAAAACTATTCTGTGATATGGCATTTGTTAGTGAGGTGATATGACATTAAATGTCTCATTGTAGCACAATACATTGATGCAATCCTTCAAATACCATCGGTGTCAGCTGAGTCTCCTACTGCGCTGCCTGCCCTTCTATCTACACCGAGGGAAAATGTAGCTGCCCGTAATGCCCTGGAAATTCCTCTTGTTTATTGGGACTTGATCCACATCCATATACTTAGCAACCAATTAGACATTGCTCTTCGTGCTCAGTGGGAGCGCACTTTTATTGACTCGGAGTTACCCAGTGTTGACAGCTTCAATAAATTTCTTGGAAAGATATTGTCGTTCCTCTGAATCCCTGGCCTAATACAAGATCAAATCACCTCCAAGTTCATCTTTCAATCGTTGGTGGTCAAAGATCACATCAACCAGCTGCAGTGTGGTTACAACTTCAACTTCACAATGTGTTTTATGTAATGCAGCCCACTCCTTGCACAAGTGTTCTGAGTACCTTCTCAAGGACCCAAAGGAGCACTTCAACTTCATAAAGCAAGCGAGACTTTGCTTAAACTGCCTCCAAGAGTCTCATCATCTGTACAGTGTCCCTCATCTTATCGATGCAGTACTTGTGATGCCAAGCATCATTCATCCCTGCATTTTCCAGAATCGCTTGTATCTAGTACACCATAGGATCACCACACGCATCAAGAAACACAAGACGAGGCTGGAGCTCCAGTGAGTATCATGGCATCCTTTGCGAAAGTAGCCCAACCTTTGACCATCATGCTATCCACAACATTTGTTGAAACACAGGATGTATCAGAATCATATCAAGTAATCAGGGTGCTACTTGACTCTGGGAGTCAAGCTAGTTTTATCACTGACCAATGTCTGTCACGGCTAGACCTGTCATGATGCAAGGCGTCCTTAGCCCTTCATGGATTTTCCCATACACCATATTTGTGGCCAAAGGTGTCTCAACCTGTTTTGTCCGACACATTGGATTATTGTCCCCTAGCTTGTCTATCGATGTCTTTGTTCTACCCCGAATTACTAGTCACTTACCAAGTACCTCTCTATCATATCCAACGTGCTCTCATGTTTCAAATTTAAACCTTGCAGATGCTACATGCTGTACCCCAGGAACCATCGATATGCTGTGCTGATCGGTGCAGAAACCTTCTCCCACATTATCACAGCAAGAAAGCTGGAGGGGGAATCTGGAACTCCCTGTGCCCTAAAAACTGTATTTGGCTGGGTGTTAACAGGAAGTGTACAGCTACCCTCAATGTCATCAAACACCTCATCTATAGACATGTCATCGCTCTTTATCACTTCATCCTCATGCACACTAACCCTAACAGATTTCATGGAGCAGTTTTGGAAACTTGAATAACTGCCGTCAACCCCAGTTATCACCCCCAAGTGTGTGAATACATCTTTGTCAAAATGCACACTCGAGATTCTATGGGCCATTACAGTGTGTCACTTCCATTTGATGGACCAAGGCCAGAGATTGGTGACTCCCATACCACTGCTCTTCATCGTTATCAAGCCCTCAAATGCCAACCTCATGGCAACTTCATTTAAAGACCAGTTATTCGGACTTCATGCAGGACTATTTAGACACAGGTCACATGGAGTTAGTAAGAGATACATCTTTCAACTCTCCCAAGTCTTACTACATTCCCCATCATTGTGTGATCAAACCTGACAGTACCACCACTAAGCTTCGGGTGGTGTTCGAAGCTCCGGCCAAGACAACTTTGGGAACTTCTCTAAATGATCAACTCCTAACATGACCCAAACTTCAAAAGGATATTACAAAAGTTTTCCTTCGTTTTCGTTCACATTCAATTGTTTTTACTGCTGATATCAAACAAATTTGTTGTCAAATTCAAGTCCATCCTGAAGATCAAGACTACCAGCGCATTTTTTGGCGGTTCAATGACAGTGATAAAATTAAAGTATATCGTCTGAATACAATGACTTACGGAGTATCCTCGTCACCTAGTCTCACCATTCGTACCCTACACCAGCTTGCTGATGATGAAAAGACCCGCTTTTCAGAGGCCTCAAAGGTGGTACACTCATATCTGTGTGTTGATGATGTGTGTTTGGGTGCTGATTCCCTTGAAAAGGCACTGGCTCTGCAGCAAGAACTTGTACAATTGTTGAAGACGGGCGGCTTTCAATTACGAAAGTTCGCAAGTAATCAGCCAATACTTCTAGAAGGTTTACGCCCAGAAGGTATTCAAATGCCTCCATTATCATACCCTTTTGATGATGATTATACTGTCAAGTTTCTCGGTCTACAATGGGACGCTGGGTCAGACACCTTTTCATACAAGGTACAACTGATCTCAAAATCCCTTTCCAAACGAGCAATTCTCTCGGATATTGAAAGAATATTTACCCACTAGGTTGGCTGTCTCCTATCATTTTGTTCGCAAACTATCTTATCCAACTCCTATGGATTAAAGGTGTTGACTGGAACTCTCCATCCCTCCTGAAATAGCTGAAAGATGGAATATTTTCAGAGCTGAGCTTCCAATTGTTTCCAACATCTAAATCAGCAAATGTCTGGTCTCTGCAGATGCAGCTTGTAGCTTTGAGATTCATGGCTTCTCTGATAGCTCTGAGAGTGGTCATGCAGCTGTTGTATACCTCCGGGTTATTACATCTGTTACAGTAAAGGTGCAACTCTTACTTGCTAAATCAAAGGTAGCACCCATAAAACAAGTTTCAGTTCTTCGCTTGGAACTATGTGTGGCGTTACTCTTGGCACGCATGTTGCACTTGATAATGGGAACATACTCGTTCTTAAAAATTGACAAGGCCTATGCCTGTATATACTATACAACCCCATTGGCCTGGATCCAATCTTTGTCCCACCTGCGGAAAACATTTGTTGCCAGTCGTGTGAGTAAGATCCAAGACCTCACTTCCCCCGAATGGTGGCACCATATACCGTTGGAGCACAACCCAGCTGGTTGTGCCTCTCGCGGTTTGTTTCCCTCTCAACTTGTCGAGCACCCAATTTGTTGGGCAGAAACCTTGTGGCTTAGGGAGAATTAAACCAACTTACCGCAACCTAAAGAATTTCCTAGTTTAGCTAAACCTATTGAAGAACGCAAAACACTCACTCTGACTACAGTAACCCCTGACACCAACATTCTGGATCTGTTAGATAAGTTTTCGTCTTTATCAAAAATAAGACGTGTAACAGCTTATTGCTTTCGTTTTGTTTGTGCTTCTCGCCCTGGACGTGTCACACCCACCGGACACTTGCTAGTTGATGAACTACCCAAGCCTCTGTTATTTTGGGTCAAACAAACCCAACAGATCGACTTAGCTGATGATATTGCTCGTATTGTCAAGGATCAACCTTGTTCATCCTCAGTACAAAGGCTAAATACCTTTCTCAATTCTGCTGGTGTTTTAAGAGTCGGCGGCCGCCTTCAACAATCCAATCTGTCATTTAAAGAAAAACATCCTATCCTACTCCCGAAGCGAAGTCATCTCGTGGAGTTTCTAATTTACCAACTACACCTTGATCAACTAAATCCAGGACCACACAACTTGCAATCTTTACTTCAGCGTGAGTTCTGTTTCATTGATGCCCGCAACATAATCAGATTGCGGCCACGCAAATGTCTAAAAGTTTCAAGTTTCGTCCAACCTTATTGGCACCAGCCATGGGAAGTCTCCCTTTTGCTTGTGTTTGTCAAGCCAAACCCTTTCTGAAGACGGATGTCAACTATGGGAGTCCATTCACAATCACAATAGCTCGAGTACGCAAACCTAGAACCTATTTTGCCTATATTTGTCTATTTGTTTGTTTCTCTACGAAGGCTATTCACATAGAACAAGCGTCAGACTTATCAACTGAAGCCGTTCTTGCGGTATTTCGTCGTTTTGTTGCACGTCGAGGACATTTTTCAGATATGATCAATAACTGCGGAACTAATTTTGTTAGTGCTAATAGACAGTTTTCCACTCTTTAATGTTTTTTTAACAGATTATGACAACAATGCAGTTTTTTAGTAAGCAGCTTGTTGACCATAACATCACCTGGCCCGTTACTCTCCCCGCAACTCCTAATTTTGGAGGACTTTAGGAAGCAGGAATACGATCACTAAAGTCATTACTCATCAAAATATTGGTTCTCATATCCTAACATATGAAGAGCTGTGCACTGTCTTGACACAAATTGAAGTCACTCTCAATTCACGACCTTTTTGTTCATTATCAGCAGATTCCAGTGACTTGTCATCACTAACCCCAAGTCACTGCTTAACCTTGGGACCACCACAGATACTACCAGAGTCTGATGTCGCCGCCACTTCGATCAATCGTCTGACAAGGCCAATCCTTCTGGGAGCACTGGCACCAAGACTACCTCCATAAACTCCAGCCCAAATCCAAGTAGAGTCATCCACAAGACAACCTTAAAGAAGGGGCCCTAGTCTTCATTAAGGAACCAAACATGCCTCCACTACGTTGGCGACTAGGACATGTGGCGAAAACATTCCCTGGTCATGATGGCATAGTGCGTGTCGTTCAAGTCCGTACCACACAAGGTGTCCTCACCAGACCAGTGGTGAAATTGTTTCCCCTACCCTCAACCTAATTGGTATACGAGTATTTCAAGGGGGGTGGGATGTTAGGGGGCTTGTACATTTGTATATTGTTTTTATTTTGTTTTATTTTGAACTATGTTTACTGTGTTGTTTTGGCGCCAAGAAACTTAGTTTGGCGTCTGTTGTGCGCTTTTTTTTAACGGTTTATCTTTGCGGTACGTATTTCCAGTCGCGGGCAGGCCAGTCTCGTTATGGAGTTCGTCCGGTATTTTTATTTTCGTGTGTCGTACAACAAAAACATTCCGTGGCTATGTGATGTAAAACTATATAGTCCCCTTCCTACCAAACAATGGTTGTGTCTATATGATGAAAGGGCGTAACTTGTTAAAGCAGAACTAACACACATTCTATTACGAAGGTGCTTCTGCCTCAACACAAAGACAATTGGAAGCAATTATTAATTTAAGGTTAATAACCTATACACAACAGCATTCCAACCTTGCAGCTACTAGACTTTAACCTAATGAGCATCTAAAAGAATAATAGTTAACAATACCTAATTCTAGATAGTCCTAGTTTAAAGAGTTACAACGTTAATAGTTAGATGAGCTAGCTAGCATGAGTTAACTCCGTATTGAGTTACGAGATACAAATGTTATAATCCAAGAAGAGGAACTATAGGTTTACAAATAGTTAAAGGTAAGCTACCTGGAATCTAGACTGTAAAAATTCTATGGCTGGTTTATTCTTCATTTGTACTGCCCGGTCTTTCAATAGTATATTTAGATACGAGTATCAACACAAGTCTGAACACAGACTATATAACAACAGCAAACAGTTTAAACATTAATTAATTCAAACGGCGCCTGAAGGGGGCCGGACAAAATAAATAATACCCGGGGGGCACTACTTTGAACTAGTAGCATACCCACGAGTTGATCACACCGTAGGAAGGTGCAACGATAGAAAGATTAGAGGATGGTATTAGTCAAAGATCCAACTAGGTCATGGAACAAAGCTATAGATAACCTGATTTCCACCAATATTGGATATAAGGATTTAAACTAGCCCGAACATGGAATTCTGACATACTAAACTAAGTCTTATGGCCATATAAAAATAGAGCTAAAACTCTAACATTCAAAACTATACCTCATCTGCATAGAAAAAAATAATCAGAAACTCTGATACGCAAAATAGTCTTATGGACATAGAAAAACAAGTTAGAAACTCTTACACTCAAAACAATGTCTTATGGACAAAGAAAAACAAGTTAGAAACTCTTACATTCAAAACAATGTCTTATGGACATATAAACATAAGTTAGAAACTCTTACACTCAAAACGATGTCTTATGGACATAGAAAAACAAGTTAAAAACTCTGAAACTCAAAACTATGTCTTATGGACATAGAAAAACAAGTTAGAATCTCTGACACTCAAAACAACATTACCACTTCATACGTGAGAAGTATGAGAACGGTGAAATGGACATCAAACATGTACCCTCTGCAGGCCATTCAGCAGATATACTAACCAATCCTCTTCCACTCGATCGTTTTCAGACACTCCATGCTGCAATTGGAATGACAAGACTGGAGTACTAATAAATGCTTCTCATTGACATTAATATTTATATAAAGTTGTTTATTATTTTTTTGAAGCTAATTATACTTAAATAAGCTGTATTTCTAACAATTTTTATGGCTGTAAGCAAACGTTCATTTTAGTGAGAGTGTAGAAACATATTTAAAATATCATGCTTGTTTGGATCTAACTCCTTAACCAACAGTGTGACTACACACAGGGGCGTTGCATAAAATACATTTCGGGGGTAAGGGAGGGGGGGGGGGGTTAAACCAGTGTTTTCCCCAACTCTAAGCATTTAAAAGTTAGAAAAATTCCCAAGTAGCAAAGGAGAGTACAAAAAGGGCAATGTTGAGAACGGGTAGGAGGTGTAGGGGCAGGAGGTTCTCAGATTGGACTATCTACAGTTAACTATACCAGTGGGATAGGGAGAATTTAGAGGAAATGAACCGTTGTTTGATTGGAGGGGTATTAGGATAAACTACCCCTGGCCAGAATTAAAATCCTTACTTCACCTTCACCAATAAACCAAACCAAACCAAACCACATTAAGCCCGCATGCCCACTAATGCTTATTTTAATTATTGTAAATTGCTTATAATAATGATTATATTCAACTAATATGTACTGAAATAGAATAAACAAGGCCGGGGTTTGGGGATGATTTTATATTATGCTAGCAGCATTACAAGGCTGCCACAGTAAACAAAAGCGAGAAGCTATCAGAATGGAATAGCCAGAACGAGCCTAAGCAGTATTTATTATTAGCACCGCGTCTTACTACCCGTTTGGGTTGTACGCACTTACGCTAATGTGTAATGGTAGGGTGATTGTGAGATGAAATGGAGGACCTACAGTTTAACGTGGAATCCGAACCACGGTGGAGGCCTGGCCTTCCACACATTCACAAGATGTCTTGTCAGAGGTGAAGGAAGGGTTTGGTAATCAGATAAATCTGTGCAGGGACCGAGGATTGAACCCCGGATCCCAGCATAGAAGTCCGACACCTTAATCTTAGACCACCAGGTCACCTCCTAAGCAGTAGCTAGGTTGCATTTAGCACTTCAACAGCTTACATTTCTATTAGAATTCCTATGATTATTAAAATCATTGAAAAAGAAAATATAAAGCTAAAACCTCTATATTGTGACCCCACCAAAAACACGCTGCGAACCCCAGGTTGGAAACTGATGCTTTATTATAACACACTTGGAAGAAATATTTAACTAGTTATCTCCCTGAAATGTAGAACTCACTTGTCACTTTATCAAAAAATTAGCAATTTGGCCATGTTTATTTAAAAACATCTACAACTGTAAAATAAAGCAATATAAAATGGAGTTTATCAATATTTCTACAGTATTTTGATACCTGTCTACCAATGTCCTGCTTCATAACCTCATGGAAGTTAAAGTTACCCAAAATGTTAATGCTGGTACATCAATAAACAATTCAAAACATATTGTAATTTAGCTTGTGGGGGTGAAAGGGCTTCCCCGAAAATGTGATTAAATAACTTAAGGCAAATACGAGATCAGCACTATAAACAACATGGTTATACAAAATTTCATGCAAATCGAATTTAAAGATGTGAAGGGTGGGGAAAAAACTTGGTTTTTTGTTTAATGTAGTCTACTTAATCAAATGTAAAATTATAAGAGTTGTAACAATGTAACACAGTCCTATTAATCCTATTCCTTCATTGTTGCTTTGAGCCTATTTAAATTGCTTTCATGAAAGCTTATTTTAATAAACAGCGAAATAAGATTAAGCAGTTCAATTCAAACTAATATGGATACTTGCTAGAAAAATTAGCATGTATTTCAGAAGTAAAACATTAACACTAACCTCAATGTCCACATTTAATCAGTCAGAGCTTTCGATAAGAAAACAATAAAATGTTGCGTAGCATTCACTGCATTTATGCCTTCAAAATTTGACAAAGCCCTGATTAAGGCATTGGCTGTACAACATATGCTAATTTGAATAATGAAACTGCATCAGTCTAGCAGCCACGAAAGTTACAACTAAAACACTAAACCATAAACTAATCCTTGGCTGACAATGTTGCCACTTCAAGCATTGCTGGCTGAGTGAAATTTTGCTACTGGGCAGCTCATGTTCCCTTATAATTCGTTTCTATACCGCATTCGGCATACACTCACCAGCCATTGTCTCTGCCTACTGACAATGGCGCTACTTGATTAAATAAGCTTTCTACAAGTTACTACAGAAGGAATCGGCTTTTAATGTTGGATGATTTTTGAAATTGAGAATTTTTTTTTGTAGAGTAGGGATCAACAGTTGGGACATTTTAAATTGGTCTCTACAAGTCTGTGGTTAGAGACTTTCGTAATAGAAAGTAATGGGGTACAGAATAAGCCTAGAATTTTCCAACTCCATATCTCAAATCTCACAAAATTCCCAACTTCCCAACTTTTAACCAACATTGGGGAGGGGTGACTCCCCCTCCCCCCGGCGTGACGCCCCTGAGTGCGCAATAGTGCGGTACATGAATATATTCTTTAAAACTAACCTTCTTGTTGGCGTCATGTAAAACGGTCTTGTTGTACAGTTACCATGTGCGTTGTGTTAAATAAGAATAGTTCGTTCCTAACATCAATTCTAGTTTTAACAATCCTCAACTTTCTGAAAATTGAAAAATGACACCTGGACACGAGAATCGAACTTGTAACCTTTGGCTTAGTATGGCAATGCTCTTACCACTGAGCTATCCAGGAATCGTTCCATGCTCATGGTCATTCTTATTAAGATCACGAGCTATCAGATAACGCAGCCACCTTCGACTCTGTAGTTGGCTTAATGCTTCCACATGTACTGCACCATTGCTTTTCCTATCAAGTAGAAAAAGAAACGATTGCTTGTACAAAATTAATTTAGTTAAACTTGTTGAAGGATTGGGAAGGATAATGCGTCACAGAACTATATAAGATTAACAAATAAATTTATTAAAAAAATATACCGGGTAACAAGAGATAGGATTACATATGATAGACAAAATTTCAAATTAAATACTTAACAATAACTATGTTCTGTTATCGAGTTAGAAAACATTAGGTTGAACGACTAGGTATTAATACTATGTAAACAAGTAAACGACAGAGGTTAGATAGAACTTGTGGTTAGTTTAAAAACTCTAGAAATAAAGATATTTGCTCTTACTCTAACGAAGATGTGTCTGTTGCAACACTGCAACGGTAAAAAGGGGAGTTAAGTTTCAGAGAATAATTTAAAAGACAATCCAACCGGACTGATACTGGGCTAATACCAGAAAAATCTAATCATGAAAAATAGTGATATAATAGAAAATAGAAACATTGCATTAAACCCTATATTTTTAGAGTTATTAAGAACACTATTTAAGCTAGCAAGCTAGTATTAACCCTCATGTTGAGCTAACAAAGTAAACAATGAATAATATCCTATAAGAGGAGCTTTCATTTAACAAACAACAGATGACTAACAACCAGGAATCTACACAGATTTTTACTATGGCCGGTCATTTCCTAATGAGTACTGCCAAAGCAATCAATAGTAAATTAATTTATTTAACCATAACAAGGGCTTACAGAATCTAATACGAAATATCTTTGAATATTTAGATAAATGTGGCGCCTGAAGGGGCCAAAAGAAAGCATTTTCCTCGTGGGCCACTACTTCAATCTAGTAGTTGTCCCACAGGTGGCGCACCACAAATAGCTACACAAAAAGGGTGCAATCAAGACTGCAAATAGTCGCTGACCTAACTAGGTCCTAAACGAAAGTGTTCGATGATCTGATTGTAGCCATAAAGAGATTCTAAACATAATCATACCGTTTAGGGCGACATGAAAATATAACGTTGTCTTAAGGACTTAAAAATTGAAACCAAATCCATGGACTCAGTATACTCAATCAACTGGTCCTACACATATGTAGAGCATAGAGCCCTCGTATTTAAACTATGCCTTATGGGCATGGGGAAATAATCGTCAAACTATCTGACCCAAGAAACTATGTTTGATGGACATATAAAAATAACGTCAGACACTCTGACTAAGTAAACTATGTCTGATGGACATAGAAAATAACGCCAGACATTCTAAGTAAACTATATCTAATGGACATAAAAATATTGTTAGCCATTCTGACTATGAAGCTTGTGTCTGATGGATACAGAAAATAAAACAAAATATTCTAATACATCAATTTATGTCTGAGGGACATAGATTGTAACGTCAGATATTCTGACACAATACTTAATGTCTCAAAAGAGGCTTCCTCGGTGATGCGGTGGTGAGGCCAACGCCTTACACATCGTAGACACTAGTAGTCTTCGGTGCTGAAGTTTAGTGCAGTAGTTCTTTCGCCGGCGATTTATTATATTGGAATACAATAATGTGAGTCCCAGGAAATTCATTATATAGCTACAGAACGGGCTAGGAAAATGAACTACATCAGGAGATATAAGGAGAGAAGGGGGGAAGAGTTGCAAAATAACTCCACTTGCTCACTCGCGCTGTTTGAACGTGTGGTGAGCAGAGAAAAACATCTTTCTTTTTTTCAACGTGTGCCCTTCGAACAAGACGTGACAATGCTTGCGATCCCGAGACGGCCCACTGGGGCAATGTTTCTCGACGCTTGGGCGTTTCCCGGCAACATCAATTCAGTGTGAGTCACTACTTACTACACCCTATTGGAATAGATTAGTACTTGTTATCTGGTTTTAATTGTCTTTATAAAATTTTAATTATCTTTATTGAATTCTTGATTGTAAATGTCATACTATACAAATTACATGCTACAGAACAATTATTATAATTATAAGGGATTGCATATTTAAGAATCAAATAGCCGAAGCTATTTTTTTTTAGACTTTTTAGTGAGGAATTCTCCATTAAACTTTATCAAAGAGGAACAGGATGAAGTCCCGCTTAGGTACACAATTATATTAGGTTGGTAAGAAGTGCCAAATTCTCTCAAGGGGAGAAGGCCCAACAAAAGATTAAAAACATAAAAGTAATAAACGGCCCATTTGAGGGCCAACCTCAATTTATCAAACTTGACTAATTACTGGTTAACAAACTGAATTAAAAAAAAAGTGGAGATGAAAAAAACTGAGTCCAGTATCTAGAAAAGGCATCTTGAAGAGCCCGAGGCAACCGAGTGTTCAATATTTTGCAGAAGTAGCAGAAGCAAATTCCAACACATACCGACCAATTGGACACATCGTATGGTTTTTCGGAAAACTAGTCTGACGAATTGTATTTCACGAAGGTTCTTTAACAAACAAAAAAGGATTTATATGAACGGGGAAAATTATATTTGCAATCCTAACAAGGGTTTTTAGAGCTACGTGCGGACACGACTATATGGGAGGGGGAGGGTGGGGTGGGACTGGGAGAAAGCCTCTCAAACCACTGTTTTACACTTATCGCTTATCCGAGCAGGGCTTATTGTCGCTGGTGGTACCCTCCAGGGTCAATGACGTAGTTTCCAAGCGCCTGGATAAGCTGATTGGTAGCAATTAAATTGGTGACAATTAAATATTACTTTCTAACATAAATAGCTATTTTTACCTATTTGTGTTAATACATGTTTCCCCCCAATACCTTATTTAAAACTAGATTTCTTCAATCATTTGCGTGGTGTGGGAAACTTACTTACTTATCAAAATACCAGATGGCGTGGGCATGCAATTTAGAGCCGAAAAAAGTTGCATTCTGCTGACCGGCATAATAATTAACCGGGGAAATTATATTGTTACTTTAGCCCATTATTAAAGAGAG
Source organism: Timema shepardi (assembly GCA_902151425.1). NCBI lineage: Eukaryota > Metazoa > Arthropoda > Insecta > Phasmatodea > Timematidae > Timema > Timema shepardi. The sequence continues at coordinate 159,155 of CABFVX010000070.1, forward strand.
AAAAACCATCTATATTGGTTTTCTGAGCCAAGGGTCCCGGGTTCGATTCCCTGGCAGGGGTGAAAATTTAGGTTTAACCTTTCATAGTGCAACATTAACTGCCTTGGACTGTATTTTGTACATGTTCTAGCATTCAAGACTCGCCTCAGTGGCTTAGTTGGCTAACGCGCATGTCGTGTTGAGCTCGACTGCTGAGGACGGGGAGATCAAGGTTCGAATCACGGTCGGGTGAACTGGGGGTGGTTTTTCCTAAAGGGTTTCCCACTCTCCTTCCACGCAAATGCGGGTTCACTTCCTCTAACCCAACCTTCCCAATTCCTAATCCATTATAATAATTAGTACTTAAAACGTATAACCCGAACGGGTAGTAAGACGCGGTGCTAAATAATATAAATCTAGGATTCAAGTGTATTTATTACACACACTTTGCGAATGTTGGTATCAGTTAAAGCGATTAAGTTTAATAAAAATTGTAACATACTATATTAATACCGAAATTAGATTGAAATTGAAAATTATTATATATTTTGTGGTATCATTTTAAAGATAAAAATAATACGCAGTAGTTTGCAAAAAATATGTTTGGAACAATTATATTCAAAGTGTTTACTTTGACACGTGATTTTGTGTTATAGTTCAAATGTAGGGTGGAAATATCGACTCCATCTTCCCGCCACCATCAGCTGTGAGATCCCTTCACCCCTCCTCAGTGTACTGTTAATTATGAATGGACCTAAGTTCTATCGACCTGTTAATTATGAACGGACCTAAGTTCTATCGACCTTGACGTTCCTGGTAGTGGTGAGTGGCGAAGCCTAGGGGACAAACTTTAAATTAGGAGTAGTTCCGCAATATGGCTATCTAAATGGGATTTAGGGGAACGAAAGTTTTAATAATCTTTTATAAACTATTAATTCAATATGTGTTAAATGATTAAATCTCTTTGTACCTTTTTTAGATATGTAATTTTACCTTAATGTTTTTTTATATCTTTTATTTTAAAAATTTTAAGTCTTCAAGTATTATATTATTGGTCCTTTTTTATCTTGAAAGTCTCTGATTGGCCTTTCCGTGAATCACAATTTCCTGTTAAGGAAAATAACGACTTTACCTCGGCCATTCTCATTTTGGATCTGATCAACGTGAGACATAATTGTTTATTTCTCTTTCTTATTTTTAATTTTATTCAAGAATCTTTTCTAAATTAACATGTAGTCTTTTTCCTTTTTATTTCTTTCTTGTTTTTAAGGTTATGGATTAAAGTTTCCGTGTAATTTTTTGTCTAATTAATTACCTTTTATGTTTCGAATTTATTATGCATTTTTGTGGTGTTCTAATGTAACTTAGAAATTGTCTGCCATGAGGCCTGGTTCTTTTTATATTATGTTTTTGTATCAAGCGGCATCCTATAAACCGCGCTGTTTAAACTTTAATAGAACAGGGGATTAAGTAAAATGGTTGAAGACTATTGTATTTGTATTAATTAATTTTGATTTTTGGTTTTTTTCTGTTCTACAGGAGATATCCTTTATTAATACCTTAAACAAATCGGTAATGTAGTAAATGTAAATTTTCTCTTTTATTTTAAATTAATCTTTTATTATGTTTTATTACCTTTTTTATTCTCTTAATCTTTTATTATGTTTTATTATCTTTTATTCGCTCAATAAATAATACAGTCCTTTTGTAACTGGGTTATGATTTAAAAATATCACGTGGGAAACCACGTGTTTTTGGATAACTAATTAACCTTCTTTTGTATTGATTAATTATCTACTTATATTAATTAACTAATTATGCTCTCTTTCAGTCTTGGCTAGATATATATAAACTTTTCACTAAAATCAATAAGTGTAACTGGTAACCTTTCATTGAGGCGATCAGTACATCAAGAGCACCACCACCAAGACAGGGAGACGGTGTTCGAGCCCAAGCTGCGCCGAGGCAGATGGGATCCGCGGTCCTCCCGCAACCCATGGCAGTGGGGACAGTGGCACCATTTTTGGCACCACAACCGGTAATTAGTGGCCCGGCAAATCAGGTTGGTGGAGCATTGTTCCAAGGCGTCCCTCTCTGAATCGTCGAGGAGAGAATTAAGCAACTAAAGCGTTTTTTTATGTCGGGCGTGAATCGATCATTCAATTAGGGACGTCAGAGAGCGATCGTGACGCTCAAACCTAGCTCTAGGAGTAAATCAATGTTTTGCTAGGGCGTCTCCAGGATCATGGAGTAAGCGCAGAAGATCACGTAGGTCTACTATTAGTAAACACAGACTCTTCGTCAAGACCTATATTTGTCTCATTTAGGTGGGCAGATCAGCTTGACGCGCAGGATGTGCTCTCTAATGTAGAACGAGTGTTACAAAGCAATGCTTCGTTCCTCCCTTCGTCCTCCTTGTATGTCAAGTTACACCACTTTAAAGAGCCACGTAGGAGGGGTAGTCATACATGTAATAAACTCTCTCCCTCTAACACATATAGCCGTAAAAATTAAGTGATCATTACGATTCAAAATGGCGGCTATACACTTTGTCTTGCCCGTGCATTGGTTGTCGCCAAAGCTATGTGTGACGTTACAAGAGAACCAGGATGCATGGGTGTGAACACCTTTATACAAATCAAAATCGGTTGTCCTATTCAAAAACTCAAAGCAGAGGAGCTATGCCGTGATTCCCGTGTGAATCTTTAAAAGGTGGTGGTGGTGGTGGGCTATCTGAGCTGAAATAATTTCAAACATACTTCTCCGAATACAAAATTACAGTGTTCAGGGAACGTCGGGGAGGCAGGTCCTATATGAGAGGCCTATCTTTCCCGAACATTTCTTTAAGGGCTACCTTGATTTGTATGTTCACGACGATAAGCAAAACCAATTGATGTCTTAACATACTTGACAGCCGCATTTAAGTGCTCGTACTTTTACCGCGAGTGCCGTGTGCCGTTCAACACAAAGAACGTACACAAATGTGAATCCACGTGCAAAAGGTGCTACGCTAAGGCGGTTTGTATTGGAGGTCGATCTGTGGCCTGTAAAGACTGCCGGATATTTTTCGGATTTACAGAGCAAATTAAAGCAACAAAATTTAAGGACATCCCCCTCCTAGATCATAATGCGAGGGGCTATGATAGAATTCTTGTATTAAATAAAATACATGATGGAGATAAACAAATTCACTACAGAGCTCATAATGAACGGTGGGAAAATCATGTCCATGCGTTACGGCCCGGTCCAATTTCTTGACTCGCTGAACTTTCTCCCGATGTCGTTGTCCAAGATGCCCAAGACATTTAGATTGGACGAGTCTTCGACCAAGGAACATTTCCCACATTTTTCAATAAAAAAGAAAACGCAAGGTATAGGGGTCCATTGCGACCAAAGGAGGACTACGGCATCTATGAGATGTCGGTTGAGGGAAAGGAGAACTTTGAGAAGTGGTATGACGCGCTGGTCAAAGAAAATTATGTCTTTGATTTTAACCACGAGTTGGAACTGATTTGCGTGAAAGATGTAGAGATCCTACGAAAGGTCGGCCTAAAGTTTAGATATATGTTTATGGAAAAAGCAAAGGTGGATCCTTTCAGAGAGGTGTGTACGATCGCAAGAGTGGCCATGTTGGTTTACCGCTGAAGTCATCTTAAGGCTACCGGTGTGTAGACCAACAGTCGCACATCGCTGTACAATGGCTCTACCGGGAGTCCCATAAACGCCGTGTCTCTATCCTTCATGCGGGTAACGGCTGTGAGGAATATGTGTTAGGGCGACGTGCAGACGGCGTTGTTAAAGCTGGCGATACCACCACCGTCTTTCAGTTCTGGGGCTGTTATTGGCACGGGCGCCCTCTTTGTTATCCAGACAAGACCAGCCCTATCAAAAATAGTCCCCACTAGACCATGGAGACGCGTTATGAAGCGAACATGGCTTGCGTGGAAAAGTTTAAGAATGCCGATTACACTGTCTTATAGATGTGGGAGTGTACGTTTAATGCCATGAAATGCACAGATAAGGACTTGAAACAATTTGTACTCCAGCATGAGGTGTACAGCAAGGAGCCCCTCAGTCCCAGGGACGCATTCTTTGGCGGGCGTACAAATTGTATCAAGTTCTTCCACGAAGCAGACCTTTCTTGTGGAGAGATGATCAAGAAATTGGATGTGTGTTCATTGTATCCTTACGTTTGCGAGTAAAAATAACACGCCTCGGTGGCGAAGTTGGCTAACGCGCTAGTCATGTTGAACCCGACTGCTTAGGTCGGGGTGATCGAGGTTCTTATCTCGGTCGGGTGAAATGGGTGTGTGTTCCTAAACGGTTTTACACTCTCCCTCCACGCAAATGCGGGCTCCCTTCCTATAATTCAACCTTCCTAATTCCTAATCCATTAGCGTAATTAGTACTAAACTCGTATAACCCGAAGGGGTAGTAAGACGCGGTGCTAAATAATAATAAAATAATAGTAAAAATATTCCATTTGCCACCCCAAAATTCACTTGGATCCAAATTATCCGTCTATAGATCAAGTAGAAGGTATAGCCAAAGTTACCGTGACGCCTCCGCGGGATTTATTCATGCCCGTATTGCCTACACGGATACACGACAATTTTATGTTCATATTGTGCAGGAAATGCGGCGAGGAGAAAAACCAAGGCACGTGTCAGCATAACGACAAAAAATATCGCTGGTTGACAGGCGTCTGGGTGACTGATGATATCCGGAAAGCCGTTGAGAAAGGCTACATCGTTGAAGCCATTCACAAAGTGTGAGAGTACAATGTATCTGTTTACGGCCGTCAGGCACGTTTTGGCGGATTGTTTCACGGGTACATTGATATTTTTTGAAAATAAAACAAAAAGCCAGTGGATGGCCCGAGTGGTGTACCTCACAAGATGAGAAGATAGCTTGGATTCAAATTTATGGGGAAAGGGAAGGGGTAAAACTCGATTTCTGCACTGGTTGTAAAAATCCTGGTCTCCGTACTCTGGCTAAACTCTTTTTAACTTCACTATGGGGAAAGTTTGGGCAAAAACCCTATTTACCACACGTAGCCGTTGGCAACGACGATCAGGGCATCCACAAGTACCTGACGGATCCATACATCCTCGTGGACAGCGTCATTGATGTAAATGATGAGGTTATGATCCTCAATTACAAGGATGCGGGTGACGCGTTTTACCCTAACCCTAACACGAGTGTGGTGGTGGCATGCTACACAACTGTTATGTCTAGGTTGCACTTATACAGCATCCTTGAAAACTTGGGGGACCGCGTTTTGTATCACGATACAGATTGCGTTCTATTCACGAAACGACCCGGCGATTGGAGTCCACCAACCAGATACTTTTTAGGTGACCTCACTGACGAACTTCAAGATTACGGTCCGGGAAGCTATAATAGTGCCGAGTACCGAGTTTGTGTTGATGGCGATCCTGCCAAAATAAAAACTGATTGCAAGGCTCATCGGATCACCATAAACTACGACAACCGGAACGACGTTAATCTCGACGTTTTTAAAGAAATGGTCACCGAACAAGCCGTGGAAAGATACATACAGATACCAGACAAAATTGTAAGAAAATATCTTGTGACTGTATGTAATTTTCGCAGACTAAATTCTACCAGCCCGTGTACACCAAACGCCGGATAGCCGATGTTTATAATACGTTGCCGTTTGGGTATCAGAGGCCTTGTAAACGCACTCGCCACGACTAAAAGGTAATCATTTAGACGGGATGAATAATCACATTTTTTCTTTTACTCTAGACAGTTCCACTGACGTAAAATTTTTCAAAGATTGAATTTTTTTTTATATTCATTCTGTATGAAAACACGCATTATTTATTGATTTATTTTATGCCCCCAGGATACTTTTTTATATTTTTTATCCACCAATACAATCTTTCACCTACCTGATTATTAAAGTCAAATAGTTGTTTATATGTATACATTTATTTAATTCTAGTCAAATTTGTTTATTTTCTTGAACGTATTTTACATTGAAACCATATGGTTGTTGTCATATATTCAAATACTTTTTAAACTGGACTTTGTAAATTAATACCGAGACAACTATTCCCGCTACGAACTCAAGAAATTGATTATTATTTCTTCTACACCTAAACATGTATATTTTACTTTAAGGTGTAAGATATATTCTATAACTATCATTTTTATAAATAAATATTCCAAGCATACTTTTCATGGCATGAGCCATATTTCTAAAACTTTTGTTTATGTGTAAATAACTATTACAATTATACTTTTCATGGTGTGACCCTTATTTGTATAAACTTTTATTTGTGTGTAAATAACTATTCCAAGTATACTTTTGATTATGTGAGATATATTTGTGTAAACTTTGATTTGTGTAAATAAATATTCCTAGTATACTATTTTGTGGTGAGAGCTATGTTTGTAAGAACGTTTATTTGTCTAAATAAATATTCCAAGTATACTTTTCATGGCATGAGCCATATTTTTAAAACTTTTATTTGTGTGTAGATAAATAAATATTCCAAGTATACTTTTCATCGTGTGAGATAAATTTGTAAATAAATATTCCAAGTATACTTTTCAGGGTGTGAGTTATAGTTGTAAAAACTTATATTTGTGTGAATAAATATCATAAAAATTGTTATGTTTGTGTTTTAACGTCCACACCCCCTCCCTCCTATCCTATAAATAAAAGTTCATTTAGCTTAGAAGCTCAGTCTCAAACATCATGGACAATTTGAAACATCCATTTTCGGCCATCAGCAGCGGCACTTATGGCTCTGGAAAGTCACATTTTATAGCTGACTTTACCCCACACATTGAAACAATGTGTGACGTCCAATTTGATAAAATCATCTGGTATTATGCTTGATGGCAACTGGGATTCGAACAAGATGGGTCAAGCCCCCGCCGGAAATGGATGACACCTGTAATGACTCTCCACAGCTGATTATCCTTGACTACCTGATGCGTGAAGCCAACGAAGTGGTCGCCGATATATTCACCAAAGGATGCCACCATAAAATTATTAGCGTCATGTACCTTACACAAAATATATTCCTCCAGAGTAAGGGCCAAAGAGACATTTCCTCAAACACACCTTATATCGCTCTTTTTAAAAAATCCCAGGGATAAAGCTCAGATTAACACTTTGCACGTCAAGTCTGTTCCGAAAACCCACGTGTTTTACAAGAGGCTTACGCTAACGCTACAAGTACTCCCCACGGGTATATATTGTAACAATACAAGGGTTGTATTGTACAATAGAAGCCACCCAACCCAATGCTGCATAGACTATCGTCCGATTCATACTACCCACTCCAAGAAACGACATTAATTCAAATCACCTACAATAGTATTCTTCGCTATTGTAGTTCCATGTCACTTCAATCAATATACAAACTATATTTTTCAACATAATTCACAATCAACTCTCTACAGTGTAAACTGTTCATATACGTACCCTCTGGATAAACTGGCTTGCACAGCACAGCCTAGTAACCTGGCTGACTTCAAATCATACTAAATCGAGGAACGGGGCAACCTTGACTTGATGTATCATCACTCGACGTTCCGACCTAGCTGACATAAATGCATCTGATGGGCGTTTTTCCTGCACACCTGGTGAAAAGAAGACGCGAACATGGCTGCCCTCTGTGGGCGGGTTAGAGCAACAATCACCTGTTCTCTGACGTCAGCAGCCAATCCGTCAAAAATATGTTTTGTCAATAAACCAGAGGAGCGTCTACACAAAGTGGAATGACCAATCAGCGACCTACAAGCAATATGGCCTACGTGCGGAAGACAGCATGATCCTGCAGTAACAGCATGTAGTTCTGAGTCGGGCAACAGCCGAACGGCGTAAATGTAACTTCAGTTTCATGTCGCCCCTAAGGGCTCGTTTCTTAAAGATGTTAGTAATTTCTTAATGTTTGCTGTTCTAAATTAACGTAATATTAATTGAAATATATTAAATTCATGTATCTTAATTATCTGGACTTTACGTATTACTCAAGCTTTTGTGGCTGTACATTCAAATTCATTTATTTACAATTCAATATTTTGTGTAACGTAAATTTGGCAAACTTCTAATGTTCATTAACTTAATATCATTGTTAGACTTTGTTTTGTAGTGGAACCATGCCGATTCATGTAATCCCGCGTGAGTTTGCATTAGGTGTGAGATGTTATTCAAAATGGAGATATTTAAAGTAAAAGTATGTAAAATCATGATAAAACTTTACTTAGGAAAGGTTAATGTTTTCGTAATGTCTGTAGATAATCAGACGCTTTTGTAACCATTTAGAAAGGCTCTTCAAGCTTTTTATATTTTTCTTGGATAGATATTGATTTAATGTATATTAATAGGTTTATTGATATAATGCTAACTTGGTCTAATGGCATTTATCTTCTTTAGCATTAATGTATTCAACTCTGTTTTTCTTCGTTCTACTAGATAATTGAAGAGATTAAGGTCACTAAAATTACTGTTTGTTATTTTTGAATGAATTAAATTACTCTTTACATATAACTCTTACTTATTCTATTTTCTCTTAAATATTGTTATGTTAGAAGACTCCCTCTTATCCTTGTAGTATTTTTGTTAGTGGCCTATTCCTACGAGGTAAAGATCAGAGAAAGAGGACGTTACAATATTGTTAGATTTCAAGCAAGTTACACCCGAATGGTTCAGATTACAGATAATTTCATAACCATGAGTTCCAAAGTGCTGAAGCAAGCCCCTCTGCTGTGTGCGATGCATCGCATGAGCCCACAGCAACGTTTCGCCTTATTGGAAACGGCAGGCAAGAAACTGATTGACTTTGTTTTGCGAGTGCGCCTGCAACACTTTAAAAGGGTGGATGCTATTGAAAAGTGTGCGGAAGACAAATTTAAGTGTTCACAAGCAGGTGTTTCGCAATCTGGTCAAACGAGGAGAGGGCTGGAAGAAGAAGAAGAGACGACTACTCGTTCAGAAAGGAGGAGAGTTCCTGACCTTAGCTCAATTAATCAGTGGTGTCCTCGGTTCCTTATTCAACAAGTAGATAATGGAACATTGGTGTCCCCGGAAACATTACACTGTTACGAGCACACCACCAACAAGCGGCAAATATAGTGGTCTCAGAGCTGACATGGTAATGGAAAAATTCTCGTTTCAAAATTTGACAACAAGTTTAAATTGACTTTATACCAACAAGTGCTACAGCACTATCTGCATTTTAGTAAACACCCTCCACCACCTGAAAATACAACCACAAACACCCCTGAAGTGTCTGTACTTCTCATCCCTGCTGTATTCAATACTATATTCGTACAGGCACGTAAACATGCTGAAATTTGACTCGAACATATACTATTTCCCGATGCGGAATCACTTAGGGCGAAAATGGGAAGAACAAATTTAAAGTACTCGTATTTACAATTCTATTTAAAGTGTCTATATTTTCTTCTTAAAAATAAGCTCTCGAATAATACAATCCAATTTTTAAATCGTTCTAATATTATTAAAATAATTTTAAAATATCTTTGGAAGAGCAACTTATAGAAACAGTCTGAGAGCATAGTGTAGGTATTGTATGACACAAGTAACAAGAATTTTTTCAACACCAAAACAAAAAACAAAATTTGGGATGAAATAGCAGCTATACTGAGCATTAAATCAGGCGAGTGAAATATAATTTGTATAACTTAAATTTTTATTTCTATTTTGTACAGTAAAATAATGTTTCATAAAATATTTGTAAAATAATTATCATTTTACTTTGCTTGCTTTAGTAACATGCATAATCTGAACAATATAAATTATATCTTCTTGGTTGTTATTTATTCCCTTCTTATTTGTCATAAGCTTTGGTCTTCCACTACGATTACATGTTTATGTGATGTTATATCATCTTCAAACCTTATTTATAATAAAGATGATTAATTTAAATTCATACTATCGTAAATTTTGTGACATTTTGAGATGTTAGGGAGGAAGGCGGGACTGTCAGGTAGAGAGAGAGAGCACTGTTGCTGTCACAGTGCCGGCTCTGGCGTGATGGTGGAAGGATTTTTTTTTTACTCAGCTTGTGCTGTGCTTAAAAACCGTGTACCATATTCTTGAATGTGATAAATTATAGAAGAGTGTAGAGTTAGATTAATATTATGCTTCCAGCTATTCTATTTGATTCTTTTTTTTCTGTTCTTTTAATTAACATAAAGACTAAATGCGCTTGTAGTACTTTCAATGGAGAAAAAATTCCATAATTGTCATCCAGAGATCAAGGAGAAAATTATTGAATTTTTTGTGCAAACTAAAATAAGAATAATGGATTTCATTTTTAAATGAATAGATAAAGCTTGAACTGTAACAATTTAAGTTAAAGTAATTAAAAAGGTTTTTTTTGTTAAGTTTATTATTATTTAGCACCGCGTCTTACTACCCGTTCGGGTTATACGCTTTTTGTTAAGCTTTTATCAAGTTCCTGAATACATTTTCTTTTTATACAGGTTTTTTTTCTTTTACACAATTTTAAAACAAAGGCTAAACATTTTTTGGAGCAGCACCCCCACTAATTTTAATAATAACAATAATAATAATAATTATTATTATAATTCAGTAATTTTTTTATGTTTTTGATTTTGAGAACTATCAGTGCAATTTATTTTGATGTTTGTCTCATTTACCTCCCTTTCTAAAACAGTTGACAAGTTCAGCTGATTTATGTGTTGCAAGACGTTCCATTGTGTAATAATGAAATATGTGTTACATTAATAATGGTAGTACAAAACTAAAGTTAGTATGTTGATGAATGATGATTATAAGGCCTAGTACTATAGTTTACAGATGTGTACTCATGAGGCAGTTTTTAATATAGAAGATATGGCACCTTAAATTAGACGCTTCACAACACAATGCTATCTAAACGTACACTCCACTTTAAAGATAATTTACTATACAATTTCCTGCAGATCCGGGTATCATACCTATGTAGACAAGTTTTAGGCAGCTATGTGTGTAATACCCAACATGTGTGTTAGTGTGGCAATTTCGAATATATAAGTGGTGGCATTAGCGCTATTTAACACGTACATTCCACTTTAAAGGTAGTTTACTCCAAATATCCAGCAGATCTATGTGGATTAGTTGTACGTATCTATGAGTGTAATCACCACCATGTGTGCTCGTGCGGCAGTTTCAAATATAGAAGTTGTGGCACCTTAGAGTCAAGTCTTCATATCAGTGTTTAACACGTACATTCCAATTTAAAGATAATTAACTCCAAATTTCCGGCAGATCCGGGTATCACACTTTTGTAGATTAGCTGTAACATGTTTTAGATTATTTCATTCCTTCTCAATAGTTGCTCTACAACGGGTGTTATTTTCTTATTTTTTTCATTTTAGATTCCAATGGTATTCTTTAAAAATAAATGTTGTTGTGTGCTGTGCTTTATTTTTTGCTTTAGAACTAAATTTTTATCGCTATTGCTTTCCATGAGATGTTTTAGAAACTAATTATTAAGCCTAGCGTGCTCTACTAGAAGTCTTAGAACTAAGATTTGACTTAGTGTCTTTTATTTTTCATAGTCTTGCTAAAAATGGTTATTTTATTGTGGGTGTGGCAGCAGACTTATGAGAGCTTATAAACATTAAACAGTGTTAACTTGATCTGTGTCTAGAACAGAACAGAAGCGGGCTGAAAAGCTCCACATCCACAATAAGCTAACCGTTTTTATCCAACACTGTAAAAATTAGTAAAACTAACACTATAATATAGTTCCAAAAAATAATCATAGTTGGCAAATGAGAGCATATTTGGTTATAAAATACATCATAGATACCACCATAGAAAAAATAATAATTCAACCAAAAGAATTAAAACCAGATACTAGAGTAATAAAAATGTAAATGATGGATTAATATCTTTAATAAGCATAATTAATGTAAACCATCATAATTGAGACAATTGTTTTAATCTGCGGTACGAAAACTGGTTCTTTCGGGCAATTTAAAAAAATACAATATTTAAACTCACATTATTCATGTAAATAGTTCTCTAAAATCACCAAGATTAAGGTGCTACAGTTTCTTTAATTGATATTGACCCAATAAACTAACTGTTTTTATACAAAATTGGCTTTGAACTTGCATAAGACATGCACATAGTCTCTAAAATTGCCAAGTTTAAGGTGCCACAGTTCATTTATTTGAAATTACCCCAATAAGCTAACCGTTTGTATCTATCATTGGCTTTGAACATATATCAGACACGCAAATAGTCGTCTAAAATTGCCAAGTTTAAGGTGCCACAGTTTCTTTATTTGAAATTGTGGCACGAGCACATTTGGTGGTGTAGGTAGTACTAGGTACCTACAACAAACCTACATAGTCGTAGAAACCTGGATCCTCTGGAAATTTTGAGATATTTGACTTTGAACTTATATTAGACATGCAACTAGTCATCTAAAACCGTCAAGCTTAAGGTGCCACAGATCATAAGGTTCAGCATAGGGATACATAATTTGGTCTGGTAACTTTTAAAAGGTGACCTGGTGGTTTAGGGGTAAGGTGTCGGACTTCTGTGCTGTGGGTCCGGGGCTCAATCCTCGGTCCCGGCACAGATTTATCTGATTACCAAACCCTTTCTTCACCTCTGACAATACATCTTGTGAATGTGGGGAATGCCAGGCCTCCACTGTGGTTCGGATTCCACGTTAAACTGTAGGTCCTCCATTTCATCTCACAATCACCCTATCATTACACATTAGCGTAAGTGCGTATAACCCGAACGAGTAGTAAGACGCGGTGCTAATAATATTAATAATAATAATAATAATAATAATAAATTTTAAAAGCTATCAGCTGTGAGCTGTCACTCAGCACCAAAGAAGCCATGGGGCTACTGTAGATAGTTTAATATTTATTTCTCAGAGTTAAGGCCCTAACACAGACCCCATATCCATAAGTTCGTACTCCATGTTCCTGGTCCATAAGAAATTCTACTCCCGATTACAGAGTCAATATCCGCAATCACATAACTGTTTCAACTTCATCCAATCAAAAAATACGAAAGAAAATCTTTTAAGCAAGGAGTGAGCGTCAAGCAGTCAGCTGATCATAATATAAGTATTAAAGAAACCAAAAACAGCTTTGTTGAGAAACTTTCAGTATATACTAAAATATATGTTAATTACAATCATAAGAAATATATTTATAACTTTTGTTTAGCTATCAAACGTAAAATAAATGTTTGCAATAGCCTGAAGATGCAAAACAGATGTATTAGTATTTTGGATGAAAACAAAACAAGCACTTTTAATATTTTCAATATTATGGATGTTGACCCTACAAAAGCAAAGCCAATATTTTTGAGAACTTTGTATTTCTCAGAAGACATTTTCCTAGAAGCCGCTTTTCCCGGGGTGTTAAGATTTTTAGAAAAATGTTTCTGAAATAGCTCCACGTGTAGCCATCTTTTCATTTTGTATATGTTTCCATAGCGACGGATCCTCTTACTGCGATTCGTTCTTTTATTTCAATGCTCATGCACATATTTACTCGGCTTTGATTGGTAGTCTGTGTAAACTTGTACTTACAGATAAGGACTCTGTGGCCAGAGCAATCTGATATTGTGGCATCGATTTCTTATGGAACACGTAGTCTGTGTCGGGGCCTTAAGCATACTTTTAGGACCCAAAAACAATTATATTATGTTAGTAGTATATTTCCCGAGGACCCAGGTTCTACGACTATGTAGGGTTGTTGTAGGTACCTAGTACTACCTACACCACCAAGTGTGCTTATGCCGCAATTTCAAATATAGAAACTGTGGCACCTAAACTTGGCGATTTTATGAGGCTAGGTGATGAAAGTTCAAATTCAAATATGTCAAAATTTCCAGAGGATCCAGGTTCCAAGACTATGTAGGGTTGTTGTAGGTACCTAGTACTACCTACACCACCAAGTGTGCTCGTGCCAAAATTTCAAATATAGAAACTGTGGCACCTTAAACTTGGCGATTTTATGAGGATAGTCAATGAAAGTTCAAAATCAAATATCTCAAAATTTCCAGAGGACCCAGGTTCTACGACTATGCAGGGTTATTGTGGGTACCTAGTACTACCTACATCCCCAAGTGTGCTCGTGCCAAAATTTCAAATATAGAAACTGTGGCACCTTAAACTTGGCGAGTTTAGACGACTAGTTGCGTGTTTGATATAAGTTCAAAGTCCAATATCTCAAATTTTCCTTAATATGGTTCCAATTTTTATGATAATTTGTACTAATCCTGTGTTTTAAACGTGTTTACTAATTATTTACTTATTTTAACTATGGTTACATCTTGTTTAAGCGCATTTATTAATTATTTACTTATTTTTATTATGGTTATATCTGGTTATTATTTCTACAGTTGTCACCCTGCTCATATCCTGTTTTCCACTAGAATAAACGTTTATGAGGTTGTGGAAAAGTTCAGTCCGCTCAGAACAGCGACCACACTTATCCACAAGTTTTGAAGTTAATCTCTCACTTATACCAGTAATAAGTTTATCAAGCTAAAATCTAGGACGGCAATACTACGAGTGATTTTCCCACCCCCTCTCCATGCTAATGAGACTACATTTATAATCTCAAATTGCCATCAAATAAACCATGTTGAAATGTGTAAACAGAAATAACTGATATCTACATAACCCTTGGGAGTCATATTAAGTTAGGTATCTACTAATGTTATGTTATGTTTATTTGTCTATAATCCTACAAAATTGTATTCATTGTATAGTTAGTAGTAATAAGTTAGTTTTTTTTTGTCTATATCCTGATTTTATATATACATTGGAAACACTGTTCTATTAAATTATAAATACTAGGGCTGTATATGAATAGTCTACTTATGCAGCATCGCCTTGACTCGTGCCCTTAATAGCTGCATTGGCAATCACGTGACCAATTATAGATCCGTCCGAATGGTCTTAAAGGATACATATGCAGTCTTTTATAGCCCTGCTCGAGGTGTTGGTCACCATGGATACTAAGGCTACCAGCTGTGTGCTGTTATCGCGGTATCAGTTGCGCTGTTTGACTGGCAATTGTTTTAGTGTTATCATTTTGTCTGATAGAGCACTAACTTCGTTTTCCACAATTTTAAATAAGATTGTTGCTGTTCAAATAGTTAGATGCAGTCTTCGCAATGAATAGCGCAAGAAGTGTAAAATCATCAAGACTGCTTCAAATCTAAAACGCAAGGGTCCGACTAGGGAGCCTTGGACTATTTGGATACAGCCTAATCCGTGGTCCCCTTCAATGATCAGCCCATCCAACGGGAATAGTACCCATTTTATAGAGCCGTAGTAAATAACCTGTTTTGTTTGCGTATCAACAGAAATAATTTATTTTAATGTTAGTACCCCAAAAATTGTTGATGCAGAATACAAGTTCTATATATTCTATAATATTATGCATCTAGGAAAGAGAAGGAGAGAGAGAGAGAGAGAGAAAATAAATGGCACTCACAGATTGCATGTCCTTATGTTCAGGTCTCTTGAAGCTAACCCTAAATCTGGCTCTCATTATTTAGTGTTTATCATGAAATATTTAAATTATTTTACTTACACCCTAAGCTGTTTTAGTGTATTCCTGGTTAAATACCACTTTTATAATGTAGGATATATAAGATTTTCTGAATTTTTATTTCCGAATAAGCAACATTTAATGCAGTGATTCTCAAACTGTTTTTATATTGTACCCCTTGGCCACGACTAAAAATTTTATGTACCCCCAAGATTAAAAAAAAACCTTCCAAATAACAGGTTTAAAAAGATTATGACCACATGGTATATTAATGATTTATTTAATCAACTGGGAAAAAATATCTATAATCAAAATATTTTAAATGTGAAAAAGCTATTTAAAAATAATCCTACTTTTATAGCTGTTATCGGTGACCTGGCGGTCTAGGGGTAAGGTGTCTAGACTTCTGTGCTGGCGGCTGGGGTTCACTCCTTGGTCCCGACACAGATTTATCTGATTACCAAACCCTTCCTTCACCTCTGACAAGACATCTTGTGAATGTAGGGAATGCCAGGCCTCCACCATGGTTCGGATTCCACGTTAAACTGTAGGTCCTCCATTTCATCTCACAATCATCCTACCACTACACATTAGCGTAAGTGCGTATAACCCGAACGAGTAGTAAAACGCGGTGCTAATAATAATAATAATAATAATATAGCTGTTATCTCTTATTGAGAATCGTAATGATAAGTTTAAAAAAACATAATTTTACTATAAAAAGTATGTAGAAAATTTTATACATTTTCTTCACAAATTTGTTCAAAAATTAAGAAAAAAAGTAAACCTAAACACAGTATTTTCAAATAAAATTTTTTAATTGTAATTCTAAAGCTGATATTGTATGAATCCCAAAGTTTTTTAGTGAGAGGGGTGTGGCTGCATGGCTTGGTACAACTTTTTGATATCTGGTCCAAATTTAGCCTATTACAGTACTAATTTTCTAAATACACCATGGATGAAAAACCACTCTCACAGAGATATGTTGTTGAGTAAGGCTTCATAAACTTGATGGCATGGTCAGCAATACGAGGAAATTTGTTCAACCCTTTCAACCAAAAGTCTTTCAAATATCTATCAAAGATGTTTTTTTGAGACTGGACTTAAGGGTTTCATCACAAGAACGTTTAATAATTTATTTCATTGAAAAGAAGTTTGGTAGACTGGAGTCTTCCATTATAGAAACATGGTCTCGCATCCAGAACTCGCTTTCTAAATTCTCAGGAAAATATTCACCAAAGTATTCAATTAAACCCAGAAAATCTCTTATGTCGTTGATAACAGAATTATTAAGTTCAAGTTCATTTTCTTCTACGAAATTTTCTAAAGACGGAAAGAATTACAGTTGTCCCTTCACAACTTCTTTTGTTACAAATTGAAGTTTCTTTTTTAAAGCATTTATTTTGTCATGAACCATGAAGGGTGTTGTGTGTTTACCCTGCAGACCTTTATTCAGCTCAATCAGTCATTGAAATACGACAGCCATGAAAGCTAGCCTGCTCAGCCACTGCTCATTTGTAAATTTGTCCCTAAACTCACACTTGCTGTCAGAGAGGAAAACTCTTTAACTTCTTATTCATTTCATAAAAACGAGCAAGATAATTTCATTTGGAAAGCCAACTTAACAAACATTATATGTTTGTCATGAATGGGCCACTATATAATGAATAAACACAAATGGATTGGATGGGCCACTATATAATGAATAAACACAAATGGATTGGAAATAATTAAAATATAAACATCACCACAGTATATCTCTACAACTGTGTTGTGAGTTTGAGTACTATTGTTGAAAGAGAAAGAGTATGTCACCAAGTTGTGACTGTTTGGGAAATATGTTCAAATTACTCTAAATATAAGCAGGATAACTGCTAACATAGAAAGTATCAAATAGAGAGTTGAAAATTATCAGAAATCGGTTTTCAGCTGAGAGCAAATATGGGAAAATGATGGGTGGAAATAACCAGATACTAATAAAAGCCAACAATTAGAGTTTTCTATGAGTCCTTTGTCATTTTTCAAACTTTTCCTTGAGAGCTGCTCGCGTAGCCCAGTTTGAGAACCGCTGATTTTATGATTAAACTAATTTAACAAATTAATGGGCCGTATGCAAGAACTTGATTAAAAGGATGCTAAGTGGACACTAGCATGGGTTTGCTTGCGTCATCATAGGTTAAAAGGTGAAGTGATAGTGTGCTCGGGACCACACTATCGGTCCACTAAGCGTTCTTGCATACTACCAAATATGGAGAGTCAATATTTGTAGGCCTACCAATATAAATAATCTTTCTATACCATAACTATTTTGAAAAAATAAAAATAAATAACTCTCCTAACAAAGGGGATGTTTGTTGGTCATGTTAAATGAATCTGAGTTTGAAAACATAAAGAATTATTGTTTTTACAAGCATGCATCAATTGTCTAGAATGATCATATTTCACCTGTTTTCTCAGCAAACCAATTTCTTAAAAATGAAACGTGTTTTTTTTATGAAGAAATGGTGAATCTATACAAATTAAACTTTACAATTTAACCTCACTCAAAAAGCCATCCGAACTATACTAATTACAACTGCCTCACCTGTTAGATGATGTCACAAATATAAAAGTCCAGATTAATGTTTAAAATAATTAAGATATTAACCTTTGCATGATTTGTTTATATTATAGTTCTTACCCAAGCTATCTTATCCTAACGTTTCATGTATTATTATGTTAAAATTTTGAAAATGTTGATCAAATAACTTAATAGGGCTATTTATAGTGAAAAGATTTTTTCCTACAGGTTATAAAATTATAATTGAAAAGAATTATGTTTAACAAGAAATAGATTTATTAACTAAAACAGATATAACAAAATTTAAGGTTTACAATAATATTAAAGGTTATACGTCGGAATCTTGATGCAAACAATAAGACTTTGAGAATGGTGATGTATTGACTGTAGCTACAAGGGCTGTGCAGGCGCCAGGATACAGGTAGACTTTTTCTAAAAAGGCAGAACAATTAAATAGCTACTAACTGAAGGTATTGAACAAGATATACATATAAATTTTAATCAGTTTCGCTTGATTGGGTTTTCAAAATAATATCCTTTACTAAACATTTTGGATTATTATAAACAACAGAAGATCTGTTGATAACAATGGTTGATGGCTAAGAAACAGGTGTCAACAAAATAGTACTATGGCTGGTCTTATTCCCTTTCGGTACTGCCAGTGCATTCAATAGTACATAATATTCTAATAGCAATTACACTAAGAGCAACACAAACAACAGGCAAGAAAATTAGTTATTATTTGCTCGGACCCCACTATGACACTAGTGCAGTTCCCTGGTTTGCTCACCGAAGCTAATACCGCTCAAGAAGCGTGACTACTTGACCAACCCAAAATATAGACTTCCATTGACTCAACTGTGACATGGAAAACAAGACTGACAGCCTGATTGTAGCCATCCAAAAAGTTAAACAGATGCAAACGACGTACACTGCAACATGAGAAATATTGCCTCAAAAATAGGTTAATGGAACTTGTGGAAGTTTGCAAGTCTATGACTAAGACATTACAACTTTCTAAGCAAAAGGCTCATAATGTAAAGACTGTATCATAAGGACACAGGAAAAAATAGTAGATAGGACTTGATTCACTAAGTCACTAAAATTAGGCTTTTTCTTCAGACTGCAGGACACGATATTTAATGAATTAACTGAAACTCTTCCATCTTGAAGTCAACAAAACTTTAACTGAATTAACTATCCATTTGACATAATTTTAAATTAACAAAAAATATATAACAAAAATAAAAACTCTAGATCTACATTGTCTAGTTTTTTAAACAAAAACTAGACCTTAAGTCGTAAGGACTTAACGACGATTTCAGGATACTCAAGTACTCCAAGCAAGACGTCCTGGCCAGGGTAATGGTGGATCTGACGGCCTAGTCTCCATGGTCGTCATTCTCCTTGGTTACGTGACGGTGCAGAAGTTCCTCCTTCAACGCTTAGTTGTAGTAGAACGGCTCTAATATGAACCGGTGAGCAGCCCTATATATAGTCCCAAACCTGATACGAACGGAACAAAGCAAAAAGAGTGATAAACTCAGGAATATAGAAAGGAGAAATACGGATGAAGGCATGGGGAATGAAAGTGAATCCGTGAAAGCCGCTTGTGGGGTAAGGGGAAAACATGATTCCTTGAATTGCCTCCAGTCCTTTCTGACACGGAATAGGTCAGTGGGTCGATCTCGATATACACTCCTTTTCTTAGTCAGGTGTTATAATGCAAGTATGTATGGCTGCCATCTTTGAATAATTTTTGTTTCAAATATGTGGCAACCCAATCCAAGGACATCTTGATATGGTGAGATACAAAAGCATCTTCTATTTAAATATATCTGGTTTGATTATATTATTTAGGCTCAGTTATTATTTTTATGAGAATTTGTAATATAGATGTACTTTACTATATTTTCTTGTAGACGGCATGGCAAGCGTATGTAAATTTATCCGACATCATCCAAAGGCAAAGGGCATGTGTTAACGTATTTTATTCATAAATATGATAATGTTAATCCTCTTCTTTGATATCTGCTACAGTATTTATCAAAAGACAATATTTTTGAACCATGTGTTTCAATTTAGGGAGATACGTAATTTTATTTGACTGCATCTAGTCAGAAAAAACAAACTTTGAGGTAGATTACTTTTTTTAAATATGTTAATATTGTTTGTTTCTTTCGTAAATTATTAATTATTATTATTATTAGCACCGCGTCTTACTACCCATTTGGGTTGTACACACTTACGCTAATGTGTAATGGTAGGGTGATTGTGAGATGAAATGGAGGACCTACAGCTTAACGTGGAATCCGAACCACGGTGGAGGCCTGGCATTTCCCACATTCTAAATTATTAAAATATTGATTTTTTAATTTTAGCTGTCCAATCTGTCTGATTGACATGCTACATGATGTCATAAAACACAAGAGATTATGAGTTAACATAATTTCATTTATTTGAGGTATTTGACATGCAGTTTCTGAACTGGCTGATTGTATCAGCACTTGAGACTTTCTATGAGTGAGAGCGAAAGAGTCTACCAAATTTGCCAAGAAAGTTAATTTCACAAACCTTCCAGGGTTCTTTTATATGCCACAATCGATGGCTTTACTTCCTTTCGGAAGGAAGTTTTATGATGGAATTTTACCCCTCAAGAAAAATTTGTCAGCCCTGGCTGGGCTTGAATCCACGAAGGTCAATGTTAGAATGCAAAGAACAATTGAGTCAACATAAAAGTTTGTCAATATTTATGTTTCTATGTTTAGCCTGTGATTTTAGTAATTTTTGATTTGATCGTATAAATATTCAAAGTTTTTAAACCTTATAAATCTTTATATTATTCAAATGACCTTTTAACTTGTATGTAATCATAAATATATATTGAAACAAAAGAAAAAAATAATTTGTATAGGCTCTATATAAAGTACTATTCCCTATCCAAATGTCTTTAGATGGTTTGTAGAACCTTATCACAAGCTATTTGTGCCGGTAATCCCCACCGTTTTTTTTGCACTTAACACCTATGTTCTCAACAAGACCTATCCTACTTATCTCACTTTGTATGGTTAGGATGTCTATTTTTATATTTTTTAAGCATCACATCCTACTATCTGTTTGGGTTATTCTCCAGGATGTTTAATAATTGTTCAATGAATTAAACTTTCTACTTTTAAAGTGGCATGAATCAGGGGGGAATGGGTTGGCATTGCTTGCCTTCTTCCAAAATTTAGTCTGAGCAAGTCAAAGAAATGTGAAATGCAAGGGAAGAAAGAGAAAATAAAAAGTGTGAGAGAAAGAAGAGAATTTGGTCCTTATTTTAAATTTTAATCATAATGGAAGAAATTAATTTTAAACTCATTGCATGTAAACAAATATGAATAAAAAGTGATACGCTTGATGACAGTGTGATCACTATGCATCACTCACAGAATGCTTGTTTAATATTATTGGAGTGTGGAGATTTTTTGAAAAGTGAACTCACTTTTACACTCTCAAACCCATTACATCACTTTCCCATCCCCCCTTTCTGTTAATTACTGGTGCCGTTCCTTTTAAATTTTATTCCTTAGGCCTACCCTTCTTAGATGAAGTAATTGTTAAGTGTAGGCTACCTCAGTGAGAGAATGGACATTTCATATCAGACATTTTTTATTTATTATTTCACTATATTAACTTGTATAGCCTACTTTATTGTTATATTACACACTCAAGTATATGGCAAATTGAATAATAACATGATTTATTAAATTTGATAATTTTTAGTGATTATAGGCCTACATCATAAACTGTTTGCAGCGTGTGGTTGGACCATCAGTTTAGTAAAATGCCTTCATCTTCCCCTTTCCTTTTGGAAGGGAAGAATAGTTATAAAATTTAAACCAAACTCAATAAAATCTCAATAAAATCTCAAAGAAATATAAATATTGACTTTCTTTTGTGTTGACTCACATAGTTTGCATTATAATGTTGACCCAAGATTGTTTCCTGTGGATGATGTCATCATTTCTTATATAGCCCTTAAATGAAATTATTTGATCATTAGCATTGGAATCTTTTAAATTTATTAACTCATAAAAAGTTAGGTTTAGCTAGGTTGGGTAAGAACAATAATAAATATATAAATAATCGAATGTTTGAAAGTTAGGTTTGAACCCTAATAATTATTTTAAATATTTGAGCTTTAATATTTCTGATGTCATCTAGCGTGTGGGCTTGGTAATATTGATCTTTGGTTCGGTTTTCTAGAATCCTTATGATGTTGCATTGTCTATTTCCATTTGTAGATTTTCAACATTTCTTTTGATAAGATAAAATATAATTGTGTCTCGTTTGCAAGGATTGGGTATGTTATGAAATTTTTTTGAAATGTGGACATTGTAGACAGTTATTATGGGTTTCTAAAAACAATTTTTTTAATAACATAATTTGAGGTGTATTAGATGTGTGTGAATGAGATACATGTTTCACAGGTATACTATGCCCAGGTGAACTACTTTCTTATCTTCTTTTCTTACTTAATTGATGCACTGTCTTTTTCACTAAGTAGGTTAATAAATATAATAAAACAAATATTTTATTTTGAAAAAAAAAAAAGCGTTAAATTCATGATATTGTGTATACCTCCCCCCCATACCTCTGATTAAAAAGACATTATTTATTCAATAATAATTGTTTTTTTCTGCCATACAGGCCTGTCATGGCGCCTATAGTACTGTCAGTCAACCAACAGAGGAAAGCTCTTTCTGGAAAAAAGCAAGCAAAGAAAGGCATACCCATTCGAAATGTATTGAGTACACCTTATAGCTCATACTGGTATATCTTGTAATTTTCTTATCTCCATAACAGTAGTTATACTAGTTTTTATAGCGATTGTTATTTGTTATTTGATTACCACATTGAAAGGGTTAGTCAGTAAGCCTACTTATTGAGGTTGTGGGTAACTGCACTAACATTGTTTTTCCTTTCTATCCTCTATGCATGCGGATTTTGACTAAACTATTTAAAACATGCTCTGGTGGTCACATGATCCAAGGTATTGATTGGTCTTGCATTATATTGAATTGCTGAGTAGGGCGAAGTTCAAATCTCAGCCAGGTGCACTGGTTTGGTTTCCCTATCCTCTCTCCACTCTAACATGGGTTATATTCCTCTAAGTTGCCCTTACAATCCTAATCCTTGGAGTAAATCATTAAAAACCTGTGTTGACCATACTAATTAACTGAAAACACCCCTGTTTTTATGTTTATTATGCTGCTAACATTTGGTATGAGGGGTTTGCAACCTTGAGTTGTAGATAGAGTCAATTGTAGCATATAGTTGGCATCTAGAATGAATGGTAGCTTAAAGTTATCAGATAGAGTTACTTGTAGCCTATAGTTGACAGCTAGGATGAATGGTAGCTTAAAGTTATCAGATAAAGTTACTTGTAGCCTATAGTTGACAGCTAGGATGAATGGTAGCTCAAAGTTATCAGATAGTCAATTGTAGCCTATAGTTGGCCTCTAGGATGAATGATAGCTTAAAGTTATCAGATAAAGTCAACTGTAGCAGAGTCAATTGTAGCCTATAGTTGGCATCTAGGATGAATGATAGCTTAAAGTTATCAGATAAAGTCAATTGTAGCCTATAGTTGGCAGCTAGGATGAATGGTAGCTTAAAGTTATCACATAAAGTCAATTGTAGCCTATAGTTGGCAGCTAGGATGAATGAAAATTTATAGTTGTAAGTTAGTATGAGTTTTAGCCTATAGTCGGCAGTTAGTATTAATGGTAGCATTAATAGTTGGCAGTTATGATGAATGGTAGTCTATAGTTGGCAACTATGTAAAATTGTAACCTTTAATTGGCCACTAGGATAAAGGTGATTTTGACCAAGGTGCTGGTAAAGGAAAACTCTCCTGGCACCTTGCTTCATCAGGCAGTGTGACCTTATAACAACTGCGGTGGTCTCCATTAAATATATTTTGCAGTGATAGTACTTATAAACAGGGCCCGAATTTTGATGACCTAAAAATGGTCAAAAAATGACCATCAAAATGGCACAATCATTTTAAAAAAATGACTTAAAAATTGCAAAAATGACCCAAATTTTTTAATGAAAAGTCCAATGTATTTATTATAATAGTTTAGATTTACATAATGAATGTGATAACTGACACACTAGAAACACAGAATTTAAAAAATGTATGTAACTTATTAAAACAATAATTAATTAATTATATTTAAACAAAGATAAATTTGACACACATATTTTTTAATTTTTTATTCTTTCTTATATGTAATTCTCTTCGCAGACTGAATCAATGAATATTCTGCTGAGATCACTAGGAAGCTTTGCAATCAGAAGACAAACAATAATGAAATAATTAAAATGTTATTGTTAGATATTCGTGAAATTATTCAGATGTGAATATCTTACAAAAAAATAAGTATAGGCTACATGTACATATGGGAGTAAACATTTTAAATTATTACCTCATTCTGTATTGCAGTAGAGGACAGTGAACCTGCACCAATTTTTGAAGAAAACTAAACGTCGATTGTCAGCCAACACATTCTTGTATTTGAAAAAACTCCTTTCAACATCTACAGAAGTTATGGGAGCATACTTGAAGTGCACTAAGTCACTGGATGTTAGTTCCTTTTCAATGTCAGAAGTGCTCAAATCTGTACCCATCAGCACTTGAGATATTGAGCACAAAGTTTTGTAGCCTGAGTTTTTGTCAAGTACACACTTCAGTCTGCCCGACACTCGCTCACCAATATCACCCCTAACATTCTCAATTGTACCGTGCGTTGTTCTTACCAAAGCTATCTTATTTTCCAGGGTCATACCTCTCTTCCGAAGAAGTGTAATTGTTGAAGACAAGGAGCCGAAATTTGCCTTGATAAATCCCAGGCTTTCCTCTATTTCGCTGTCTGAAAACATTTCTTTAGCAGTCTGAATGGCCCTAGCATCTTGTGCTTCAAGAGAATGTACTACAGAATTTACAGTTTGAAAATTGTCACAATAGTATACACAAGCGTCGATCCAAGTGCCCCACCGCGTGATAATAGGCTGTGGTGGCAAATAAACATCAGGAGCTATTGATTTAAAAAGTTCCCTGTCTGATGGAGCCTTAACAAATACCTTTTTGGTGTGTGACACTAAGCTGTCAATTTGGGGAAGTTGGCCCTCACTTCCTCTGCCAATCTATCTAAAGCACGAGCCAGGCAAGTCATGTGTACCATCCTCCAATAAATTGACTTAATTGCTTTGCCTGATTTGGTGCCACATCGGTCACAAAGAGTAGGACATCATCATGTACACCCTCTGGCCATAACATAACCATAGATCTGTTGAAAAGTTTGCATATTGTTGTATGGTTGACAAACTCCAAGACTTCAGTCGTGAGCAAATATATCTCTCCAGGTTTATTCATTCCCATTGTTCCAACGATTACATTGGCAATGTAACAACCCTCTATATCACTGGTTTCATCAATGGAGACAAAAATTTCCTTTCGGTTGACGCTATATTTTATTATTATTATTATTATAATTATAATTACTTCTGAACCCTATTCCCAACCCAAAACCTTACAAGTAGGGTCCAAAAATAAAAATAAATAATTAAAACGGCAATAGGAGTGAGTTGTGTGAATTATAAAAAAAATTGAAAATCTGAGTACAACAACTGTATCCAGAACATGCAACCCAATTCGGTTGCAGACTATACCTGATGGTCAGCCTCAACAGTGGTTAAATGTACACCTGAACCACCCACCAAAAACAAAACACCTCTTAAAATTAGGGAAGTTATAAAACCTAAGGATATATAAGTAATAGGAAAGTAGCACGAATCGAGAAGTTAACAGAATTGATAATTTATTAAAAGAATGAATTAAATATTTGCAACATGTCAAATAAGGAAGAAGTCCTTATTTGAATTGATAATGTACAAAAATCTTTCCCATCATGACACAATAGTTTATCTTGAAGAAAGCAACAATATACTAACAATTAAATTCCTGATCTTGGTTATCATACGCAAAAGTCATTGTTTATTCCACTCAGTCTCCAAAGACAAACAACCTTCAACTTAAAATTTCTCAGAAATCCTCATTTCCCAATACTAACAATAATTTGACTTAAGTATTGCCCGTAACTTTCAAAACAAATTAAAAGTACTAGACTGGCTCATCATGTATGTATAAAAAATGATATAATATCAATAAACTTCAATGTCCATCCTAAAATTAATCAACAATATATTTGGTAAAAGAATAGCGTTCAATAATCAAAATTACTATAAAGTTTTCCAACCATCTCATCACTAGCGCTGTCCTACAAAAAACAAATAAAAAGTACTACACTGGTTCATCATATATATATATAAAAAATTATATAATATCAATAAACTTTAATGTCCATCCGGCTCAGTCTATCGTGGCATGTTGTAGAGGCTTGGCGCGTTATTTGTGGCTTTGAGTGTAGTGTCTGTAGCTGGTTCAACTGGGGTCAACATCTGTGCATTGGGGTAAATCTCTGTTCTATGACTTAGGTGTTAGACTACACTCTAATTCTTGGGAGTCGGGATGAATATAACTTTTTTTGGTCTCTTTTTAATAACTAAATCAATTTTTTTTCTATTGTCATCAATCATCATTAATTCATGTATATCCAATCTGAATATCTAAAAATTACACATATTTTAACACAAATGCCTAAAAGTGACCAAATAATGATGTGAAGCATGAAAATATGACCTATAGATCCAAAAGGGCAAAAAATGGCCTATCAAGTTTACATTTCTACAACCAGAAAATCACGAACAAAGTTTATGTACACATGAGCATTGTCGCTGCTGTATAAAAAAAAAATGACATGTCAACAACATTTGGGACCTGCTTATAAATGATATAATAATTACTCTAAAATTAAGACTTGGTTACATCACTTTTGAAAGATGATAGTGTGCTGAATAACTGCTTTAAATAATACATTTTGTCATGTTCTGGTGTTTAGGCCTGTTCTTGCTGAAACAGATGAGGGCGAACTTAACAACTTGCTTGCAGGGTGAGTTAATTCTGTTAGTCATATATTGACTGATAAAACTATTTACTGTTGGTACGTGATGGAATTTTATATTTAAATTTAATGAACAAAACATTTCATTATTAATTTATTGAAATTAGTATTTGGTTCAAATTATGTGACTTTAGAGTTAGTGCACAAATTTAAAATAAGTCTTTTAATGTGTCATCTTTAAATAAGCTGATATATTCAAAAACATAACAAGTACACATTTTTGTATGTACACTCACATCTAAAGCTATAATTTGTGAAAAGGGACAAGAAAATAAGAAAATCTTGTTAAAACAATTTGCTCTACATATGTGACAAGTATAAAAATATACTAAAAAGTTGTAGAGTATAGAGAGATGTTTGTTACATGAGACTTTTTAAAAGATATACATTATTTACTTGATTAACAATAATTCATCAATAACTTTTTAAACTTTACAAAACCTAACTTATGTAGTGATTTTTATATTCCGCTTACAAAACCTAACTTATGTAGAGATTTATATATTCTACTAATGAAATATGCATATGTGTAAATATCAATATTTATGAACTACAAAATAAAAGGACAACAAACCTCTTCTAATAGCTCTTAGCAGGCTAACAAAAAATCTCAAACTTTCACAAAAAAGTGAAGTACTGATTTTTTTGGGGTGATTAAGAGTGGCATTTACTCCCCTTCACCATAATTAAAATACTTTATCTAGTAGTAAGCAAGAGAAAGGAGTCTCTTTTCCAGCTGTGTTATTGTATTTTAACATGGTTTCTCAATCCCACTCCCTTAATAGCTTGCTGTCACCTGCGAAGCTAGCTCCCTCTACTGTCACCAGAGCTCAGCTGAGTGATGTATCAAGTAAAGATCGTCGGGATAAGAGGAAACAGCTGCTTCAGGAGAACAAGGCTGCCAACCTTGTTAAAAACGCTCAAGCACAAAAATTGCGGTAAGTTACTTAACCTATCAAGTTTTGACAAGGTAAATACATTTTTGAACTGATTAGCAACACAAGTTTGTAATTGTTAATCTCGGGGGTCTTGGGGTAAAGTGCTCGCCTCAGGACCTGATGTTTGTGGGTTCAAACCCAGCTGGGGCCCTTAGCACAACTTCCTTCGAAGGTGAAATAAGTTTGCCGGTCCTATGTTGGTTGTGGCATGTGAGAGAACTCTGGAAGGTATGTGAAAATACCTTTTCCAGCAAAATTGATAGACCCTTTTGCTCTTGCTTATAGAAAATTATTGTGTGCTGAAATAATCAGTTGGTTCAGAAAGTGCAAACTAAACACATCAATTAAATAGTAAATAAAAGTTTGTAAGTTGTGTGCTGATCTAGCATTGTATTTCAAAAGTGCACATTAACTCACTAAATTTAGGCTTTTATGGTTATTGTTTCAAAAGAAAATATCTAGTTATCGGTGTGAATGCGGTGACCCGAGCGCTGGAAAACGCGAGCGTGTGCTGCGTCTTACTGGCGGCTAACGTAGATCCTCGTATTATGATAAGCCATGTGCCAACATTGTGCGCTGTCCAGGCGGTGCCGCTGGTGATGACTAGCTCACTTCGGGTGGTGACCCGCAAGACTCTGGGATTTTCCTGCATTGTAATTGGGCTCAAGGTATGCTGATACTCCATCTCTGTAGGTTTTACATTGTTGCTTAGATGATAAGATTCCCGTCTAGTTTTATTTGAACATGTGTGTTGTTAATTGTTCGTGGCTCTTGGTAAATTTTCAAAAACGGGTTAGGAAGTAAGAATTGGAGAGTAAATGTAACTCCATTTGGGTAGAGAGAAAGTGAAAAACTATTTAGGAGAAAATACTCTCAATACAACTGATCATGTTTCAAACTATGACTTCGCCATCACTAGCATATCAGACCAATAAGGTTGATGCTTTAGTCACGCGTCTATCTATGCAGGTTTCTGTCTATTTGATCAAGAGGTGGGTCTTATAATTGCTAGTGAACACAAAGGCGCTAGTCTCTAGCATTGATCTGACTCTTAAGGTTTTTATATTTTGAGTTTCAGCAAGAAATATTTACACATTTGTTTGATAAAACAAATAATTGCTAAACTTTAAACTACATGGCTACTTTTAACTCAATTCTACTATTCTTTCTGTTCCTTTTGAAAAATGTGATAAATATAAAAACTCAAAAGAAATTTTTTGAGGTAGAAGAGTGAAAAATGTTTAAAAAAATGAAGTTAAATCACTGTATTAGCAATAGATTAATTTACTTATATTAGATGAAAATAATTCTTATAAATGTGATTTTTTAATTATTTACGCTAGGGGTGTGTGAAGTCCAATTTTTCAATTCCAAGCAAACTCGATTCAAATGTATGAAATATTCTCAAAGCCGAATCAAACCTTGAATATTTTTCTTTAGTTGTTTTATCCTTGAAAAAATATTGTATTGTGGTTATTTATACCACTTTATGCACTAAAATTACTTGGAAAATGTTTTAGTGCACAATTGTTTGTAACAGTTTGTGTTAATCTGACAAATCAAGTTATTATCAGAACATGCAATTTAATTATTTCAGATTTTCTCCATATTAATATTAATTTATAATGTATAAAACAGCTCAGAATGGCAGTAATTGAACATAAATTGAGGATATTCTAGCTGTAAATATTTTTATTGGCAAAATTTCGAAGCCAGAATTAGTTTCGGATTAAATTCTAAGCTGATGTTTATTTTGAAGCCAAGTCAAAGTTTTGAAGCTTCACACACCATTAGCTTGCACCTTCAATAGCAAGGCTCTTAGTAACTTGCACTGATGAATAGGGATTTAGAGGGTAACTTAGAGGAAATGCATCCACATTAGTGTGTATATGAAATGGTGAAAATCACAGTAGTCGTTGGCATAGAAAACCACCTCCCAGTGCATGTGGCCAAGATTTGAACCTTTGATCACTTTGTCACCGAAAATTCGATATTTAGCAAGCATGACTCTTTGGATTGAGCTACAACTGTTTTGTTTACTATTCATTTTATTATATCACACCATTTGACTTAGTGATTCATTATACTTATTTTGATTTGTAGAGTTGGCAATATGGTTAGGTTAGGGGTTTTTCAATCGCTGCTCAGTTTTTCACTCTATATGACGATTAAGTTTTGGTTTGAGCAGGACTCAAACCAGTTGTCTAGAGGTGGTTGGTCCTTGCTTGCCACCACAACCAAAACCTTGCTAATTTAAAGTATCTGGTTCCAGAAACAAGTGTCAGAGTTGGAGCAGAACCATTTTTATCCTTTACTTGAGAGAGTCCAAGATTTATCATCAAAGTTCTCTCGTCAAGAGCCTCTAGCCGAGTCTGTAGAACCTAACATCGACTCGTCAGATAGCAGCATCGATACTGAGACAGAGGAGGAGTCAAAACCAGTTTTGTATGGCTCACTGTATAAATATCGCTCCTCATTGAAAGAACGTGTGTTTGTACCATCTGGTTCATCATCAACCGCCAATACGTTGGTGTCAGACAAGGCCTTCATACAGATTGAGGACAGATCAAAATCTGAGGAACGCATTACTAATTTTCTATGTTTCGACACAAGTGATGACAATAAGCTGGAACAAATTAATAAATCTCAGAAAAATGATATACAAACAAATAAAAACAACCCTAGTAAGGATATTGAGATTCTTGGTTTAGAATTCGATAAAACCCCAGATGAGCATTTAAAACAACCCCTCAAATTGAATAATAGAGTCAGTTCAGGGAAACACTTGGCCCACCTTAAGAAAAACAAGTGGATGGATCCTGATAACTTGAACTCCAGTGGAAAACGTAGGAAGACTCTATATCTCCCTCTTAAAGTTAAAAGAGTTTGTGCGAATCCTAATAAGATAAAAAAAAAAGTGAAATGATTTGAATTAGTGAAATACATGTTCCATCATCAATGCAAATTAATAGAATTAAAATAATTTCCCTTGTTTTGGATGAGTTATTTATGTACATGTTTTTGACATAGCCTATGTGTGCGCTCACACTCATAACTGAATAATTTAGGCGATTAAAAAGTTTCTGTAGGTGATATGATGAATTTGTAGCACACTGCAACTAAATATGTAGTTGCCACACTGTTGTTTTTCTATTGGTACACAATTTACTTCACAGAGACAAAGCCGAGTATGCACAATGTTTTCAAACTTTTGATATTTCCAAAATGTTTACTGTTGCTTGCAAAAAGGGAAACAGAGCAACAGTTAAATATTTGA
This sequence comes from Timema shepardi, assembly GCA_902151425.1. Classification (NCBI taxonomy): domain Eukaryota; kingdom Metazoa; phylum Arthropoda; class Insecta; order Phasmatodea; family Timematidae; genus Timema; species Timema shepardi. The sequence continues at coordinate 190,538 of CABFVX010000070.1, forward strand.
TGTCCATACTTCAATGAACAAATATTGTTTCCAGCTACTTTTTACAATTTCATATAATTCCTATACTTCCTATGAAATTAACACTATAGGCCTTAAACTTTTTTTCAACTTTATTAGCACTAGCTCTACGACAGGCCTAGCAAGCCGGTAGCGGAAAATATATAACATGAATATAAAATTGACCTGACCACAGGCTGGAAACAGTAATGAATGGAAAAGTAAAGTAAAAATTAACACTAACTGAAATCTTTCCACCGATTTCATCTAAAACATCCCATTTTTTACTGGCTTCAGATGTCACAGTCCACAACTGTTTATGAAACATTCTTATCAGCTTGATTGGGATCGCGGCCTCAGCAGGTGGTCGGATACACCGGCCACCTGATATGAAATTGTCAAATGACACATCTATAAACAACCTGATATTACATCTGATCTTAACAAATCTGCCTCAACGACTAATCAAATCATACCGGCTTTAGGTTTATACAATAGTTAGACAAATACTTTAAAATAGTTAGTTCTAAAAGTTATTCGAGGATTCAAGTGTATATATTTTCTATAAATATGTTATACTTTGGTCAAATTATAGTTAATACAACTTATTACCTAGAAGCATCCAAACAAAATAAGTTTCTCTAAATGTTTTGAAACATAAAATGAATTTAGTCTTCAAGTTTTTTATATTAGTTAAAACTGCAAGTCTTGCAGCTAAAATATCAAGGTTTTGTTAAGTTTAGTAAAATAAATATTTCCAATTTTTCTTTAGACTGCGTGTTTAAAAATGAGATGATCATTCGCTAAATAATTTTATAACATCGGAAATTTTTAAGGAAAAACCCGACTTAGGTTTCATTCTATCCCATTTCACACTCCCTCCTGATGTGATCTGATAGAATAAAACCTAGGTCGGGAGATTGAGTAGAAACGACCGATTTTTTCAAAAAGTATGAACTGTAGTCTTCTTTTCATTGTAAAAGTCTATTGTGTTTGTTCCTTTTGTATCCACCTTTCCGAAACTTTCTTCCAAATATAATATAACTAAAACTATGGTGAGTGTTCATTCACTTAAGTTGTACAAAAAATAAACAATACTTTACCCAATTAATAAACAGAGTTATATATTTTTACAACTATACTAAAACATTCACAGCCAAAAGTATCAGTAATTTACACTAGCACAGGGTTGGGGAAACTTTTATGATGGCCACTAAATAAAAGTAATATTTAACAAGGACCATACATAAAATCCTAATAAATTGTATACAATCGACTAGTAGAGGCTACTGATATCTATTGAGACAGGTGTTTGCCTGTATTTATGTGTCATGTACAACTTCTTCGTATGCATAATTTCTGCTGTATTAAAATCATTTCCTCTTCTGGATCCATCATTTGTACATTCCTTTGAGGTTGCAAGGTAGGAACTTACAGCTCAGTCTTTGCAGTACATGATTGTAGGGGTGTGGAAAGTCATTTTTTTCAACGAAATGAACTTGAATCGGATAAATAAAATATTCTTGAAGCTGAATCAAACCTTGAATATTTTTTGTTGTTTTACACTTGAAAAACAAATATTATGCTAATTTAAATTAATTTATGCACTAAATTATTTGGAAAATGTTTTATTGCACACTTGTTTGTAATATTTTTTTTCCGATCTGATAAATCAAGCTACTATCACAGCATTCAATTCAATTACTTCAGATATTTTCCATATTAATATTAATTTGTAGTGTATACAACAGCTCAGAATGGCAGTAAATGAACATAAATTGAGTATTTTAACTCTCAATATTTATATTGACGAAGCTTTGAAGCCGGAATTGTTTTCACAGCGAAGTCGAAGCTGATGTTTTTTTTTAAGCTTTGCACACCCCTACATGATTGCAAAGCAGATTGAATAGATTACGACCTAGGGCAGCGTTAGACAAGGCCTTAATTTCATAAATTATTTCTTGACTGTTGGGAAGGTAGATGAAAGAGGGAATGGAAAAGGGGTTATGTCTTTTGATGCATTTTGTGATTCCCAAATGGTTGAATTTACTAAATTAATCATTAAATAAGATAGTTAATTATGTTTGCGCTCATTACCATACTAGCTGCCTATTTTTTTTTTTAGCTGTTACAAACTTCACCATGTCACACATTATTTTTGGCAGTACTACCCAACACAGTTTGGTTTTATTTAGTAATATAAAACAATGGTCCCCCTTACCAAAATCTTTGTTACTGCAAATAGCTAACTACGAATTTATGATTATTATATTCAATACATTTAACAAAAATAATTATACTAGGGATGTGCAAGACTCAAAAATATCTAAAGAATTCAAGAAAAAAATAATCTTGATCTCACCTTGAAAGTTAAAAAATAAATCTTGAAAATCCAAGAAATAAAAAAAAAATCAAATAAAGGCCCTAAGAAATTATAAGATCAAACCGGTAATTTATTATTTCCAATAATATTATGATAACCCAAAAATAGGCCACATCACCTCATCCCCACCCAAACAGCCTCATTAAGAAATGTTTTGTTTTTCATTATCATTATTATCATCATTATCATTATCATCATCATTATTATTATTATCATTATCATCATCATTATCATTATCATTATTATTATTATTATTATTATTATTATTATTATTATTATTATTATTATTATTATTATTATTAGCACCGCGTCTTACTACCCGTTCGGATTATACTCACTTACGCTAATGTGAAATGGTAGGGTGATTGTGAGATGAAATGAAGGACCTACAGTTTAATGTGGAATCCGAACCACGGTGGAGGCCTGGCATTCTCCACATTCACAAGATCTTGTCAGAGGTGAAGGAAGGGTTGGCTGACACCTTACCCCTAGACCACCAGGTCACCCTTTTCATTATCAAACTTTGACAATATATGCTGTAACATTACAAAATTAAATTATAAATGGTGTTCATTGTAACTACCTATCTCTATTTTATTAATTTCACTTAAAATGTATATGTGTTAGTTCTCAAGGGTTTGTATGCACTATATATAAGACAATCTAAATCAAGCGCCAGATCAAATATCAAAAAGAAACCCTATAAACTATATAATATTGACTTTAATAAACATAATCTAAATTTTTTTACTTTCAAAGGACGTTTTCTCATCTCGTTTTTGATACTTTTTAATATTCTCGTTTAAAAAAAACACTTATAGACTACTAAGCAAATCATACAATATTTATTTTTCCAATTCAAATTTTAGATCATTTATATTATTTCTGGTTAAACTAAAGAATATATTACGATTTTTCCCATTGAACTTATTTTAATTTTTAAATATAGTTTGATGTGTTTCCTCAATGTTATAACTGTCCATAGCTTTAAAGGACTACAGTTTGATTCCATGCTTTATTTAATCTTACCATAGCGACCACAATAGATTTATTAATAAAAAGTTTTTGAAAATTATATATTTATTGATAAATCTGGCCTTTATTAAGATTTACGTTAGTTATTAGTTTCTACTAAATTAAATGCATAAAGTAATCTGTGTACTTTTGTCCAACCCATTATTTTCCAAAGTCACTTATTAAAATTCAAACAATAAAGCGGGCCATTTCATAGGCGAGTATTATTATAATATAAGAGTAAGGAAGTTTTATTAATTGGAAAGCAAGGATATATTGTATTTGGTTTATGATCTTAAGAAACACTTTAATGATATCGCTAGTCTTTTAATGTACAGAATAAAAATCTCTACATATATAAAACAAAGTTCCTATTTATATTGTATGTTTTAATATATATCAGTCTGTTGATAAATATCTCTGGAACTTCTTAACTTATTGGAGTGCATATGTTGGGGTTCAAATCCTCGATGCAGTTTTCTTTTGTTTATTTATCAAGGTAGGTTTAACCACTTATTTTAAAAAATCATGTTTTGGGATGTAAGTCCCCAATAAGTGCCGACTGGCAATGATGTAATTTGATGGCAAGCTTGATGATGGGGCTAGTACTGTTAACACCACCTCTTGTTGTTGGTCCGGTTGATGCCGATCACATACTGAAGCCAGGAATTTGGTGTGGTGTATGTGTGTTATTCACGATTAAGTACTACCTATGTATGTGGGAGCTTGGTGGTTGGCTGGAGTGAATGACACTGCTCAATACACAGCATCTTAAAGGATCAGACTTGAAAGGTTTTATTTACACAGTTTTCATCAATATGATTTAGAGCTGTTATTGTTATGAAAATTTAGTTTGTAAAAAAAGCTGTTTATGATTGTTTTAGACAAACGCCATTAGAAATCCTAAGCATAGTGTTGATAGATAAAAATTATATTGTGATTTTCATTTAAAATTTAGTACCATCTGGGACTTACTTTACATCCATTATTGTTTCAAGCCTTTGGCCTGGGTCAGTTTTTTATTCAAACCATATATTTTTCACTACCAGCTGGCTAGGCCTGTCATAGCTTCATATGCCTAATAATCACAACATCCAGTCCCCAGCCATTAATTTATCAATGTGAAAGGGTAAACCAACATTTTAACAATGATAAATTTTTCGCCCATGCTGGGAATCGAACCTCTGTACCCTTGGCACAGTAGGCAGACATGCTACCGGCTGAGATAAGGTGTCTGATTACCATTTGGGGTTATTTATTTAAATAAATAATATAATTATGAATTTGATATGAAAACAATTTGTTCTTGAATTCAAAGCACCTTTAAATTTAAAGTCTTGGCTTATAGATTGATTTATAAGAGTACTCAATAATTGAGGATTTTTACAATTCTGGTAGTATTACAATGCTTTTTTTCCCTCAGTAGTACCTGGTTAAAAAATACACATTCCTCTTAGTTTTAGATGTCTGTATAACCATTTTAATGGTCTTAATATACATTATTCAGAATGTCACACTATAGCTGGGCCGCCGGGAGGGGGGGTGAGCGGGGCAATTGCCCTAGGCACTGTGAGCAAGGGGGCGCCGGCAAGTGCCCCTCGTACTCCTTTGTATTAGTAAATTGTTTTAAAAATGTAAAGATTGAGTATATTATAAAGGCATTAGATCAGATTGCAACAAATAATGTTGCCATATCTTAAAAATAATTTGTGAAAACATGGAAGATAAAATTGTGTAATGAGTTGTTTTATAAAACATCAGTGAAATTAAAGCGGTAAGAGTAGTAACCGTTGTAACCCGGTGGCACCGCTACGACATGAACTCGTTCAGCTCACAGCCATTTAGACTACAAAGCAATAAAATATTTTAATTGTATTAGTTGTAATTTATCAAAGTGAATAGTGAATGACTACATAGTAATATTCTGAACATTTCACAACTACAACAATTTATGATGTGCTACTTTTGTTTTTTCGGATTATATGAATAAATTACCTTAGTTATACTCAAATATATTAATTTAAACTTGTTAATCAACAATAAAAATTGAGATGTACTCCTGGACTGGGCATATCAGCCATAATATTAGGTGACAGGTATGTGTGATGAATTAAAAACACAATTTTATTTTATCACCGCGTCTTACTACCCGTTCGGGTTATACGCTAAAAACACAATTAAAACGTGTAAAGCATAACCTTTCGATGATCTAAAAAGGGTTTTTGATGGTGTCTGTCTGCACAATAAAAGTTGCATTGCTTGTTATTTTCTCCATAACAATGACCCTTGGAATTATTACCTAGAAGATAGTGTGAGGGGGAGGCGCTTCTTTCAAGACTGCCTTGGGCGCTGACTTCACATGCAGAGAGCCTGCCCTACAGAATTCAAACACAATTTATTTCAATTGTCATAAGGTAGTTGATAATATTGGTACTTTATTGTCCACAAACTAATACATTGGTTTCCAACCTAGGGGTCGTGACCTCGTTTGAGGTCATGGTGTATTTTGAGTGGGGTCACAGGGCTTGTTGAGGTCATAGCTTTATATATTTTACTTTAATAATTTACTATGACTATAAGAAGGTGCAAAATCAAATATAAATGAAAGTGTTTAAAATGAAAGCGAATTTTTAGGTTCCTTTTGTTTACACAATTCTGACTTCATTTAAGTTGAATGACATCTTAGTCACATTCGTCTAATCTAGCCTTGAGTAAATTATGGCCCTTGGGCAACATGCATCCCATCAAGTAACTTTATGCGGCCCACAAGCTATCTACAAAAAAGATTTAATGCTTAAAATACAAGAATTAAAAAATGTATTATTATTATTATCCTATACCATTTCTATTCAACAAACCGATGAACATTTTTAAGTAGTTTTAAGAATTTCTACTACTAAATTTATGTTTCATTGGATAACAGATTATTTTTATATGTTGTCTCCCAATTTTATTTTGTTTGTATAGATTGTCTTCTGTTTTTGAATTAAAAATTGTATTTTATTTGTTGGTCCATTCTTGGTATTTAAATTTTCTATTTGGTCCTTCATACAAAATATTTTTCCAGGCCTGGTATAGTAATTAAATGAGCAATTTATAGTAATCAGTGGGCACAAGGGCTTGTGCCTAGCCTATCGATGACTGAGTTTGTGGGCCAGCCTTAGGGTGTTTCTGATCTTCCAAGAAAAGGATGTTACAACCCAGAATAAAATGTTGGAATATATTTTTATATAATTAATAATATTATTTCAACCATGTATTACTACTCAACCAGGCTACATGACTAATATAATGGTTTTGGGGTAAAGAAGGCATAAATAAAAAGGCATGTATCCATATTAATTGCTTGGAGGGAAAGTGTGAAATAATAGGGAAAAGCTCCCTCAATATGTCCGACCAGGATTCGAACCATAATTCACGCATCATTGAAAAACTGGACTAAATGAGCATAATGTTTTGTCTGCCTAACCATTGATATTAATAACATTACTGTTGTAACCGCACAGCCTCAATTGGAAGGCGTGTTTGTGTAAACATTGTATGCTGTGAGTTGCAAATGACAAAACGAACATTGCGAGATTGTTATGATGATTCGATAAACAAATAAACTATAGGAGCTGACCCAAAAGGTGGTGTCAGCATTCCTTAGCTAGAAACCAAGCCGGCGGCCAGGTTAAAATGAGAGAGGTCGAGTCCCTCTGGGCTGACTACAGAACATAGCCTAGGGATTACGCTGCCGGTTCACCAGTTCAGAGGTTGCCGCTCAAGCCCAGGGACTCTAGTTCAGTGACTGTGCAGGGACCGCCTAGGAATTGGACAGGTCATTGGGTAAACCTCATAACGTCACACACTTCCTAATATTCTCTTTAGTTCTTTCATTCTAACCTCACATTTCTAATAGTTTAGTAGCATTAATAAACCTCTTAAAAGCTAAGTGTAATGTCAATCACAAACCCACACAAGTATTCAATATCATCCCCCTTTATTCTCGGCCAAAGACATCCTGACAGGTCAACAGGCCCACATGCATAGATAGAGAAGGGGGGGCAGTGACACAGTAGACATTAAATAATTATTATATTTCTTGGAATATAACTTATACTTTGTTTTTCTATTTATTATAAAACATAGAATATTTCATTTTGTATAGCTTTCAAGCAGATGTCACACGGGTCCTGATCTATTAGGCTGAAGCTTTTAGAATTCCAATAGATTATGTTTTCTCCACATTGAGATTTCCCAACAATACCCAAGAAGAATGTGTGTTTTTGATTTCTTTTAAATACTTTTTTATTTTCATTTTTTAGGATTGATTATGAATTAAAGTTAACCGAGAACCAAGTCTGTCCTGGTATTCTAGCATATAATTAAGTTGTTTTCCAGGTTGTATTTACAGGCCAACTGTGAAGTTTTGAGTGACACCTCAAGAAGCCTGGGAGATCTAGGTTTGAAACTGGATCATATGAACTGAAGGAGGTTTTTTCTAAATGGTTTTCAACTTTTCCTTCAAGCAAATATGGCTACACTTACTCTAAATTCAACCTTACTCATCCCAAACACACTAACAAAATTAGTGCATAAGCATGTAACCCAGATGGAGAGTAAGACATGCTAAAAAAAAATGCATTGGTGGTTGTACTTCCAATCAAAAGGAAGTTGTGCTAAGGATTTTTATAATGGTAAAATTTTGCTTGAACCAGCATGATTCAAACTTGTGAACTTTGAGTCCAGGGGTGAGCACTTTACCCCAAGACCAGCGAGGTAGACTTAATAGTTTGGTATAAAGCAAATAAAAGGAAATTTATACTGGTAAACAATTAAAAATGATTCATATTTCAGTAAATTTAATATAAATCTTTTAAACCTCGGTTCATTCAAACAGTGTAAGAGAAATCTGTGTATTCTCTTTACCTATATACTTGTGTTTTAGTTGGGCGCCACCCCTAGTATCTAGGGGAAAAATAATAGACATAAAAAAAACTTTACCTCGGCTATCCACTCAGTGGCACGACGACTCTCAACCTCGGGACCTCTGGGTGAACTTAAAACTAAAAAACCATGACCAATATAGATAAAAAAAAATAGATTGTTGAAGAAAAATATAATTTAGGCGACAAATAAAAATTAATGTATGAAATAACCATTGTTGGCACTTGTGAATTTATTGTTGTTTCCCTTTTGTCCACATCCAAATCCTACCTATGGAATTCCGGTTAATTATAGTTCTAAATTTACAAGGTATAGCACAGTATTGTTGAAACCAAAGGAAGAGAAAAAAATATATATATACAATCAGTAAAATCAATAATTAGACATAAAATATAATGTTAATTATTTTGTTGTATTAGTTTGTCCTCCTGGAAGTAAATAAGTTCTGACTTATTTAGGAAAGAGAAAATAAATGGTTACAACAATCAAAAGTTGAAGAGTTGGTTTGACCTCACCCATGTATAATTAGTCCATACTGAAACACCATCTTCATAAATGTGTTTCACTTCGAATTCTTCCACAATTTACTTGAGCATAAATATTGTAGCTCTCACACACACTCTTAGCTTCCCCTTTTTACTATTTTCACTTTAATCTTCCACTTTTGAATCGATATAAAATAATTTAAATTGGGAGCCCACATCCATTTGGCTCCATCTTGGACCACCAACCAGGAAGAACTCCTCACTACTCTTTAAAAAACCTTCCAATCTTTATTCAAATTTAAAAATGTTCTATTCCAAGTCCAAAGAGAAAACAAACTATATATAAATAAAAACGAAAATGAATTGTTGGCTATAGACTAGTGATAAAATAAAAATGAAATGTAGGTTTAATATAAGTATTTAAATATAGCCAATTGAATAAGAATAATGTTTTTAATAAAGAATTAAATGTCTATTTCCTTCTGTCAAAATTAAAAATCGCGCTCGTTTTTTCTTCCTTTCAAAACACGAGGTTCACTACTTACTCGTTTGATAGCGCTGCCCATGCGTTAAAACAAACATGGCCGACCTTCAAAATCAACACAGTCGATCACACTTCTTAAAAGGATAATTAATATGCTTAATAAAAGGTAAGTGTTCTTCCTTAAATCAAAATTCCTTATTTAAATTATTTAAAACAATGTTTTACGTTGTTCCTTCCGTCCTTTTACTTAATTTAATATATGTAAACATTGTCATTAGTCAGGCTGGGAATCAGCTGATGAACTTCGAAGATTTCACGGGAAATAAAATAGGAAATTGTTCACAAAAGTAGGAAAAAATAGGGAAACACAAGGTAGTGTGGCAAATAACATCATAGTAGGAATGTGGAAAAAGTATTGATACTTTACTGTTATCGATATTTTTCTTTCAATACTAGTAATTTTTTCCTTATACTTACACTGATATCAGTAGTCACACTCTGATATCGAAATAAACAACTTTTTTGTTATCTTACCTCATGCTGGGAATGTTTACTAGGGTGGACTGTGGAGGAAGACAAATAACACTATTTCTCAATTCTCATTAATTTTCTGGAATTCTAACATTCAATCTCTTTTAGCTTATCATAATAGCTGTTCTTTCATCTTTGTTTATCAATTCAGTCTGAGGGGCGAGTGGCGACCAGTCTACTACCCTTTCCTTTATCAATGAGCACGGTCATCAAAAACTAAACAAAAGAAGCTCAGCCAATGGAGAAAAGTTAATGTACTTTTTTAAGCAGATGAAGCAGGACAGGGCGGCAATTCTTCTATTGTTTGTCAATGGTTAATAATCTATCATTATAGAGTATATAAACAACGATTGTAGTTTAAAAAAAATGGCACCTCCCAGAAGTGAATGATTATGGAAGTTTTCTTAAGAAGTTGGATAGTGAAAAAATTTTGTAAATAAAATTCATACTTTTACTTCGATACTTTTTTTTTTGATATCACATCCCTTAGTATAGATACCTGCATTATAAAGAGTCCAGGGTTAGATATCCGATCCTTTAATTTTGTCCAATGCAAAAAAAAAAAAAAAAAAGTTAATTCAATAATGGCATTTATGGTTGTCAAGGCTACATAGTCCAGGCTAATCTCCATTTGTTTTAATTACCTGCATAAAATAACCTTAAATATATAGCCAGCGTTTAATTAGCAAGATTATTGTCATTTTTAAATATGTATATTCACATAAGAGAACATTTTATGGATTTAACTACAATATATTTTTTAGGACTTTCAAACTAAAAAACAGCACTTTAATCATAAATATTTGAATTGAATATTGGGGTTTTGAGTAAGATATGGTTATATTTTTAAGATAAAAATATTAATTATATTACACTGGGAATTGATCTCAAGACATTTAGTCCCTAAGACAAGCACTCTTCAATCTGGGCAGTGTGTCATATAATAATTTGACCTACGGAGTAGGATTTCATTATTTAACAAAGTTTTTTTTTTAACAATTATTACTAATAAAGTCAAACAAATATTTTTTTCATGGTGCCCTCAAAACAATAGTAAGTTAGTTTCCTTTAATTTACATGTATTATTTGAAGGCGTGTTTCAATTTCACTGCTCAATTCTTTGAAACATCATCGGTTTTCCAGTGTTGTCAGATTTAAAACTCACAGCAAATAATATATATTCCGTAATAAACCTTATTCCCTAAATTATTTCCCATCTTTCCCCTACGAAAATATGGGTAAGTACCGGTAGTGAATTAAATTTAGGAGTACCACCTTATGTATTTACATTTTTAAAAACAAAATTTATAAGAATTTTAATTATAGGTCTATATATATATTGAGGTTATGTGGAATAGAGCACTAGGCTAAATCATGGTTTAAATTAGGAGGGATAGCCAGCACACTTACCTTGGTGATACTGCAGTAGAAATTATTTAGATATAACATTAAAAACACACAAACACATTTTTAAGGACAAGCTTTCACTGTCACAGATAGCTTCATCAGTTCAAGAGAGTAGACAGTTCAACCAAAAGCATCAGTCTACTGTGCAAGTGTGCTGGCCATCCCTCCTAATTTAAACCACAATTAAATATATATATTATATTCTTCAGAAGAGAATACACAGCATAGAAATCAGTTCTTAAGTAATAAACATACCAACATATAGTTGGTGCTTCACCAGGACTCGCATCCTATTGATATAGGTGCTAAGATCTGCCAATATATAAATAATATAGAATAGAAAAAAACTGAAACAGTGGTAACATACATACAAACATCTGACTCGCACTTCACCAGGCACTTGAACCTGATTATATATATTAATATATGTTAAATCCTACCTTTACAAATATTATACCAAGTTAAAAAACTGCACTTCATCAGCTAAGGACTTTCTGAAATCTTAAGCAAAAAACTGAAATTCATTCAAACATAAAGTATAAACCTACATTTTGTTTTATATAATATGTAGAGATTTACATTTCAAAACTTAAAAGAGCAGTAATATTATGTAAAGTGTTTTTAAGATCATAAATCAAACACAATATTTATCCTTACTTTCCAGTTAATAAAACTTCCTCACTCTGATACATCTACCAACTGGAATGCAACCAGTGTCAAGCACAATACATTGGTCTCACAACAGAAACACTAAGAAAGAGAATGAATGGTCATCGACATGACACCAAAATGAAAAATAAAGAGAAGCCTGTAGAAGCACATGCCGAAACCCATAATTGTGACTTTAATAACTGTTACACAACCAAGGTGGTCAAATCCCTGAACAAAGCAATATGCAACCCTTCACAATTACGGATATGGGAACTGGCCCATCAATATATCATCAAATCCAGACAAGCCCCCAACCTCAACCTTAGATAATTCCTCTCCTTCCTACCAGCACACTTATTATTAGATTCAATATAACATTATTCATAGTGCTGCTATCTATTCAATGATTACATTCAATATAACATTATTCATAGTGCTGCTATCTATACAGTGATGTCATAACTGAAAAACAGTCAACCTTACAGTTCAACCAAAAGCATCAGTCTACTCTCCTGACCTGATGAAGCTGTCTGTGACAGTGAAAGCTTGTCCTTAAAAATGTGTTTATGTGTTTTTTAGTGTTATATCTAAACAATTTCTACTCCAGTATCACCTAGGTAAGTGTGCTGGCTATCCCTCCTAATTTAAATCACTCTGATATTATATTAATATTTGCCTATGAACTGGCCTGTTGTATTGTTTGACTTTTCATAATTCTGTAGTCCCTTAAAGTTATATACAGTTGTTACTTTAAAGAAACACATAAACTATATTTAAAAACTAAAATAAGTCCAATGGGAAAAATGGTAATATATTCTTTATTTTAACCAGAAATAAAATAAAATGTTTAAAATTTTAATTTGAAACTTAAAAATAAATATTGTATGATTTTCTTAGTAATCTAAGAGTTATTAAAAAAAAATTATCTTTCCATAAATAGACAATCTACTAAAATATAGTTGTTATTTCCTTTACATGTGTGAAATAAAATATAAAATAACAAATAAATTCATAGTTAGCTATTTACAGTGATGAAGATTCTGGAAAGTGGAACGCTTGTTTTATGTTGCCAAGTAAAACCAATCCGTGTGGGTAGTACTGCCAAAAATAATATGTAACTTGGTGAAGTATGTAACAGCTAAAGAATTTATAGCCAGCAAGGTAATGCACACAAATATAATTATTTTATTAAAGAAGAGAATAAAGCTATAAAATTAATTTAGTAAATCAAACTATTTGGGCACTACCAAATGTATTTAAAGACATAACCTCTCCTTCATTTCCCCTCCCAACCGCCAATAAATAATTTATAGAATTAAGGCCTTCTCTAACTCTGACCTTGGTCGTAAGCTATACAATCTGCTTTACAATTGTACATTAAGTATAGCATACCGCAAGGGCTGATCCAGCAAGTTGCTACCTTATAACCTTGACGGGATGTATATTATATTAACTAGCTGGAGAAAATCAATATTTCTGCCAACATTTTAAATTCCCTTCAAGTTTTGTATGTTAATTTTTCTATGGTTTGTTTAGTTTTAATACGTAGATTTCCAGTGGCGCAAAAATGTCTTGTGGAGCAGAGTTTTCCCATCCCTGCTCTAGCATGTCAACAAATTCATATACATGTTCATTGTAAATGCAGAGAACTAAAGCTTCTTTTAACTAAACTTCACAGAGTTAGTAATTTGAAAAAATGATTGTCTGTTAAAGCAGCTTGTACAAGTAAACCTAGAAAGAAAGAAATGTGTTTGTGTATATATTGTGTGTTCAACTAGACCAGTGAACCCCCACAAAGTATGCAGGGCTCTCTTCCTTTTATTTATCATTATTAACCATCAAGTATTTTGATTCATATTTTGTAAAATTCATTAATCAGCCTTAAACCATATTCACTTTTATGTTAGAAATAAAATTTGTAAATCTGAGATTCTTTGGTTTCCTAAAACAAAATAAAAATTAGTAAAATCTGGGGGTATGTGAATTTTTTTTTTCACATGTAAAGTCAAATAACAAAGCCAAACTTTTGAAAAAGCATTGAAACAATTATCAAAACCCACAAAATGTACATATCCTAAGTCTGACTTTATTAAACTTGAGGAAAGGCAAGAAGGTTATATAGAGCAAATGCCAGGTCTCCACCATGGTTCGGATTCCACGTTAAATTGTAGGTCCTCCATTTCATCACACAATCACCCTACCATTACACATTAGCGTAAGTGCGTATAACCCTAATGGGTAGTAAGACGCGGTGCTAATAATAATAAATAGAGCAAGTATTTAAAACCCTGGTTAAAGTGACTGACAAATTGAAAGATTAACTCATCATCCTCATCATTGTTAGAACTGTTATAAAAGTGTTTGAAATCCTAAAATCTTTTAAACAATACAATTTTTTTTGGGCCGTTTGATTTTCAAAGAAATAGTGGACTTTAATTTTTTTTACAAAGATGTAAAGGGGTGCAAACTTTTGACTTTTCAACGCTTTATACGCCCCTGGTAAAATTACATTATTAAACCTCAACATTAAATCACAATCTTTTAAGTGCAAGATGAAATCTGTATTTTGTCATGTGAGTCAATGTCCTCTTATAAGTTAAAGATACCCTCTGATAGGTATGTATAATTTAAAATTATTTTCATGTCCTCAATATTTCTAAAATCTAATGTTAACTTTGGTATAAAGAGTAAATCAGGAGAAATCATGAATGTACAAAATTCCCCACCCTGGACCATATTATATTGATTTTTTTTAACACTGTGTCTTACTACCCATTCAGATTATATGTTCATGTACTAATTACACTACTGAATTAAGGATGAGGAATGTTGAATTTAAAGGAAATGTACCTGCATTCACACGGAGATAGTGGAAAACAAATTAGGGAAAACCACCCTCAGTGCATCCGGCCAGGATCGGACCGTGTCTTTGACAGTCTAGTCTATTGCAAGAGTAGTGTTTTATACCATGTGGCCACCGTGTTTAAATTACTGTGTGTAGAAACTACTTTTTTTGTTGTTAAATCATGTCTTATCACCCATATAGATCAACATCCTCGTATTAACAATAACTGGGGTAGGAACGAGGAAGGTAGAATCTAGAGGAAATATACTCACTCACGTTTGTGTAGGAAGAGATTGGAAAACCATTTAGAAAAGAAAGAAAAAGAAGAAGGAAAAACACAGTACAACAGTCCAGGATACAAACCTTGATCTCCTTATTCCTAACTCAATTGCAAGTGTGATGGGTATATACATTTTATTAATATTATTATTTAAATTGAATGTGTAAACATAAAACTAGTTATCTTGGTTTAGAAATGGAATGTACAGTAAAAATAAATGCATAAGTCATATAATATGATGGTCATTTACTAACTATTTTTACCATCACAAAATAAGATGCTCAAAATATTGTCATGAAATTGTGCTTGTGTGTTTAACAAGCTGTTTATTTGTGTGATTGGAATGTTTCCAAGTGCTGTGGTTTGTCTTCCTACAGTCCCTTCATCTTAATATAATATAACATAACAACAATACTAGCTTACAGTAACAAAAACACTCAAGATGTCAATTATTATAATGCACAACACATTATATTAAGATGACTTAATAATTCATATTAACATATAATAGTAACAATGAATAATTGCCTAATGGCTTAGAGCTAATTTTAAACTTTTTCAATTATGTAGCAGCACACTTCGTTTTTATCTTCTGTATTTATTAATATGTGAAAGGGATATTAATAACAATTTAAAATAATATATAACTGTGAAAGTGATAATAAGTTGGAAGTGTGAAAAGTTTATTTGCTTCTATCAAGGCCTAACCTTTCAGGTTGGGTTCCTTCCATATCAATTATGACATTATTGGACATTTGAGGTATAATATTATTTATGAAAGAAGAAACGGGAAAGAGTGAAAGGAACATATTATTGTTTATTTGTTCATATCCATCTTTCCTTTACTTTCTTCCACGTATAATATAATAAAAACCATAGCAATAACATAATAATTTATATGTATCATGACTTGTAAGCCATGTTAGTTAATATGACTCAATTGTTCATTAGCAGTTAATAATAAAATGAATAAGTGCCAAATGGCTTGGAAGTGTGTCGTAAGACAGTGTATAAACACTGTACAGTAATGTAGCGTAAGTGATAGTGAAGGAAGCCAACCTGAAAGGATAGTTAGGTTAGGCCTAGATAGAAACAAACACACTTCTCTATTTTCTTTCTACACTTTTACACTTCCCACTTCTTTGAACTTTCTTAGATTACACATCGTTTTGAATATTCAGAAATATTTCCAAAAATTCTTAAACAATGTGTAATCTAAGAAAGTTCAAAGAAGTGGGAAGTGTAAAAGTGTAAGAAGGAATTGAAGAGAGAAGTGTGTTTGTTTATATCTAGGTCTAACCTAACTATTCTTTCAGGTTGACTTCCTTTACTATCACTTACTTGACATTATTGACCAGTGTTTCTACACAGTCTTATTATACATCATCAGCAATTAACTAATACAGTATCAACACACTAATTATCCAAAACACAGAAAGCTAATTTTCTAAATAAAAAATTTGTAAACATGGGATAATTAAAGAATATTCTAATACTTGATCAGACTGGTTTAAAAATAGCTAACCAAATTAAATCACATGCAACATTTAAACTATATATTTTTTAGCGGTGTGAGGCCCCCTTTTTTGATTCAAAGTGAGCTCGAATAAAATATATAAAATACTCTCAAAGCTAAAGCAAATTTAGAAAAGTCTTGTTTATTGTTTTATGATCAACAAATCGTCACCCGAGAATGCAAGTGTTCTATGTCCAATTTTTCACTTTTGTGTAAAAGAGCATTGAAGTTTGACCTTGTGTATAAAACCAATGTTACTAGACGACAACTCGAGCTTGTATCTTCTTAAGTAATTATTTAATAGTCTCAATTTCACCACAGGTGGATCATATGCACTCTAAATAAACGTAAACACCAAATATCTCAAATTTAACCATTTTGGAGATAGAACACTTGTATTCTCGGGTGACGAAATATTTATATTGTGCTTTTATTTAACTTTTTACATTGGAATCTTTAAAAAAATGTTTTATTGCACAATTATTGTTTTTATATATTTTCACTCTCGATAAATCCAGTTACTATCTATCACAATTTCAACCTAATCTTTTTTTTTATCTGAAACTTAATTTTAAAGAAAAATCTCAAATTAAGTTCTTAGGAAGATATGGTAAAGCAAAAGGTTGATTTTGCTACATGCAATCTGTCACTATTGAAAGTTAAAATGTTAATTCTTTTGTTATAATACATTCATTAAGTTATAACATTCACAGTTTCACATATTTAGTTAAGTGGCAAATTAATAGTTTGGGGTCTAGTTGTTTGGTTTGTCTTATAATTATGTTAAGATAACCAATAATCATTATAATAGCTCTAAAACAAATTCCAATTCAAATATTAACTTGAATATTTTTTTAAATCCTTAAATATCTAATATAATTTGAGATACAAGAATTTTAAATACCCCCTCCCCTTTAATATTTTCGTTCTTCTCCTAAAGATCCTGTAATTTGGTGGGGTTTTTTAGTACAAGTTAATTGGAATTTAAGAATATTTCATGTATATATATTTTAAAATAAAATGTGCTCACATCAACTTATGACAAACTATAATTAAGGTGACAATGGTGAAACGCCACAAAGCCGAACACAACTGCTCACTTGAGCTGGAATATGAGCGCGACCCTCTCCTTTCTAGTGCCATCACTGTGGCGCTTGCGGTGACGCCGCATGTCACCCGCCTGTGTGAATCGGTGGCCACACACATCACACTCAAATGGTTTCTCACCCGTGTGGACACGCATGTGCTGTGTGATGAAAGACTTCCTGGAGAAACGCTTGCCACACACTCCACATGCATGCTTGCGGTCACCTGTGTGGGTCAGGTGATGCTGCAGGAGGTTAGGGCGGGAGCGAAACTCACGCCCACACCACTCACAAACATATGGCTTAGTGCCCGTGTGTATACGCTCATGGTCCTGCAAGCAGTACAACAAATCTGGAGTAGTAAACTTACAAAAGGAAATGTGTGAACTTACCTTATGCAAGTGTTCACCCTCTCCCTTAAATCAACCACAGAAAATTATTATTTTTTCACAGTGTCTTACTACCTATCCAGGATATAAGCACGCGGAAGGTATGAATAATATATAATTGAGAAAAAATGTACCCACATTTGCATATAGGGAATTGATAATTATTTAGGAAAAAAACAAAACAACTTAATTATACTCATCCAGGATTTAAAACTTGACTTCTTTGTTACTGGGTAAACAAGACTATATTGACTAGACTGATATTAGTCTGCATATTCATCTATCCAGGTGAGAAAATTATTACTCACAATATGCAAAACTTAAATATTATGATCTCACCTTAAAAGTGAATTTCTTTTATACTTTGTATACTCTATACATAATAAATTTGCTTGGGCGGTCACCGGCCTTTCTAGATTTTAAGTTGGCTTCCTTACTAGCATGACAATGGTAATGAGTTTAAAATTAAGTATGCCAAAATGGTGTGTTTGTTCAATCAGTTACTGCAGATGAGACAACAGTACCTGCAGACTGAGCTTGGTGGAGATACACTTGCCACAGAAGCGGCAGATCCACTTGACAGGGTTAAGTTTCCTCTTGACGGCTGGGTCAGTGGTGGCATTGATCACCTCATGAATGTTCTCTAAGTGGACCATCAAGTCCCGCAGGCGCTCAAATTTCTCCCCGCACTGACCACACTCGTGATCCCATTGTGCAGGTGGCTTGTGCAGCTTGCGGTGCTTCACCTACAGCAAGGTATACCCTACCATCACTGAGTGTACCAAGGTACTAGTTTGGAATGCTATCTGCTACCATTGACGGTCCTGCTATTACCATGAGCACCAAGGTGCTAGTTTTAAATGCTGGCTGTCGGGTTAGCGAAAGTATAGTGGATTATATTTGGAGTACCATGTGACTAAATTAAGGGTGGAAGCCTCGAAACCCTTAAACCCCCTAAGGATATTTGAGAGTCATAACTCCAATCCTTAAAAAAAAGTCCCTCATTTTTTTAAAGAAATTTGTTTTAGAGCTCTAATACTGCTGCTTGTTGGTTCAGAACCTATTATATTTATATGATGTACTTAACAACCAGGTCCCGACCAATAACACTGAATTTAAAAAAAAAATATTTGAAGTATTTTACGTGCATTTTCTGAACCAACTGATTATATCAGCACAAAACTTATAAACTAACTTAAACCTAGAACAGACAAAACATCCAGTCCTCGGTCGTTAATTCATCACTGTGAAAAGGAAAATCCACATTTCAACAATGATACATTTTTCAGCTATACCAGGAATTGAACGTGGGACTCTTTAACTCAGTAGACATACACACTGCCGTCTGAGCTAAGGTGTAGGACTAATATTTAACTGAATGTATGAACGTTACATATTTTAAATCATTCTAGACACAAAGCATATATTTATTTTCAATGTGTCTCTTCTAATGATAAAGGAACATCTAAGAAAATTCATCAATGTGTGAAGTGTAATATAGTGCTATAGTTTGAGAGGAGAAGAAATGATGAGAGAGAAGTGTATTTTTCTATCTAGGCCTAACCTAACTATGCTTTCAGGTTGGCTTCCTTCACTATAAATTACTTTACATTGTTGTACAGTGTTTCTATCCTGTCTTATTATGCATAGTAATTAGAAAAAAATAAGGAATACAAAATGATGAAAACTAAAACAAATATAAAACATCTTTGTTTTACCCACAATAATAATTGTTTACACATCTTAATTTAAAACTGTGGTGAATAATTTTTTTGATAGTATTAATAACAATCACAAATAAGGCAAATGTAACTTTTTTTAATATACATTTTTGTGCAAATAAGTGAATTAGAAAATCATTAAACCTAGTGAAACCCTATTTTTGAAAATCCCATTAAATGTATTTTACCATGTTGGCTTGACGGTTATAAGTGCGTCCACAAATCTCACACTGGTAGGGCTTGTTGCCGGTATGAAGCAGACTGTGGTTCTTCAGTGCCATGGAGCTACGGAAAGGCCGGTTGCAGATGTTACAGCGGAACTTATCCCAGAACCCTGGGTCATGGATCTGACATACAAACACCATGTAATATCAGTTACAAGATCTAAAAGCAGGCTCAAAGGCATTGATTTGAGTGGAGGGCAGGTGGAGTATGCATATTACAAGTCTACTGATAGGGAGTGAGAGGTGGCTATCATATGGTATATTTTATTAGCTATCATTTAATGTGTACCTTAAATCAAAACACAACTCATAAATCAATTTGACTCGGAGACATAAATCAATTTGACTCGGAGACAGTATCACATCTCAATAATTACAACCTTAGCATGGAAAATGGTAGAATTTATGTCATCAACTGACAACGGTATGGACATCTATACAAATACTATATTAAATATAGGAAAATTATTTAGCCATTGGGCTACCTCATTTTTAAACATATTAAACATAGTACAACTTTGAATCATGACCCCCCCNTACCAATTTTTTTTTTAAACAGGTGGTAAAGGGGGCAGAATTATGGTATGTCAAGGTAAAGTTTGTAGTTTAAGTACAAAAAAAACCTATTACGTAGATGTTAAAAAGTTTGCTGAAAGATGAAAACAAAGTTGAAAAAATTAATAGTTAAGAAAAGTCTCCAAGCCTGAGAAAAGCAGTAATAAGTTAAATAATGAGTCGTTATCATTTCAATCCTGTCTTTATTACTCTCTTTTAAATTGATTGTTCCAGTACAGAATAATAATGTGATAGGTACAAACATCAAAATTTGTTTGAATTAAAGGTATGCTTGTAAATAATCTATTATTATTTTTCTAACTCTTACATAGCTACAAAATAATATATTGTCCTTTATGTTATTCCTTCTACATGTTCCTATCTAAGTGTCCTATCATTCCTTACAAATCTCCTTTTCCTCCCTTTTATGTTTTTTGATTTCTTCTTTTAGGAAGTTGTGTTGCGTGTTTCACACTCCCTCATGAAGAGTTCTGATAAAATGAGACTTAGGTCAGGGGATTGGGTAGTAACAATCAATATTATTCAAGAGGCAGTCATTACCTCTTTGACCAAGGGCAGCAATGTAAAGTGTCAACAGTATTTTTTAAATTTTAAAAGTCAATTTGTGTTTGCTTCTTTTATGTTTCCATCCACCTTTCATGTACCTTCTTCCCAATATAAAACAATATATAAGAAACTCGTCAGAATTGTGTGTGTAAGATGTCTTTAAGTTATGCAAAGAATGGATGAGTCTAATCAAGCTTGTTCACTGTTATGGTTCATGAGAATCATAAGTAAATCATTGCACGATTATTTCTAAGACCTACCTTGATATAAAACAGTTAAATAGGTTGAGGACCCCTACTTCCAGTGCTTATGATGAAAATGGACCAAAATTATTAGTATTCATAGTATGAAGTTCCTACAAAACCACGATAAAAACAAAAAGTTTCTTGAGCAAATGAATGCGGAAAGTCTTGCCCACCACTTTTGTAAAATTAGAACGATTTCAGTTTTCATCACATTTTAATTAATAAAAAGTACCCATTCCTCAAAGAACATAAAATTCAGTTCCCGAGATGTGGTGTTGTTACCTTGACATGCTCTTGGAGGTTCTCGAGGCGCCAGAAGCCACGGTCGCAGGCCGAACACAAGTAGGGCTTTTTGGTCTTGCAACAGTGATAGCGTTGGTGGTTAGTGAGTGCTGCACGGTTTGAGAATGCCTTGCCGCACAGGCCGCAGAGGAAGCGCTCCTTCAGATGGTTCTTACTGTGTGTGGTTAGTTCCTCCAATGAATCACACTGAAGTCCACACACCTTACGAGTAATAACAAGCCATGACAAGGTTAAATATAGCCAAACATTGGACAAAGAACACCTTTATTTTGATTCTGGCACATGGATAATATTCAAACCCCTAATTTCCAATAAATGGTGGTCACATGCATGGTGATTAAAGCACTTTACCCTGCATGACCACTGTTGTGGGTTGATTTAATTTCAACTAAGATAAAACACAAATTGGTGATGAGAAAAATGTGAAAATGCTAGTCACCACCAAACACATTTTTAATAATAGTTTGGTATACATAAAATTACACAAGTTACTTACATTATTGTTTCCAGCCTTTGGCTAAGATCAGTTTTTATTCAAGCCAAATATTTTCCACTAGCGGCTTGCTAGGCCTGACATAGCTTCATATGCCTTATGATCTAACTTAGCACTAGGATAGGTACAACATCCAGTCCCCGGAAGTTAATTTATTAATGTGAAAGGGTAAACCCACATTTTACCAATGATACATTTTTCGGCCATGCCAAGAATCAAACCCCAAACCCTCAGCTCAGTAGACAGACATGCTACCGACTGAGCTAAGGTGTCAAATTATATTAGTACACAAGTATGTGTATATATAATTCAACAATCAATGATACTGCACATCGACACTGGCATTGTGTGTGATAAGCTTCTTGTTTTGTACAAACTTACTGACAACTTTTTATAATAATTTATTATATATGAAACATAAACAATGTGAAAGAAACTAGTTAATGTGTATCCCAGCCTCAAACTAAGGGGAGAGGGGAGGATGTCTCAAAAGTTAGTATTTTACAGAGTGTTATAAATACAGTTGCAATGATAGTACTGCTAGTTCTAACTATAATAATTGCAGATTAATTTAACTTAAATTAATAGACAAACGTAGCATTCAGATTCCCCACTGTTAATTTGTAATTTATCAAAAAGGTACAATCTCAACTCGACAGTTCTAAATTTCCCCTTGCCCTAGTGGGGAATCCAACCAGGTTTACTCTGGAAGTTATAAAAAAAGTAATTGACTAGCTGATAATGTTGTCACTTGTCACCTTGCATGCAAGGACAGAGTGGGTGAGGCAATGATCCTGGGCCTCCTGCTCAGTGGGGTACACTGAGCCACAGATGTCACAGTGAAACTCCAGACCATCAGACGGGCAACACTGGTCACACGTTGACAAGTCATCTGCATGAACCGCTAGCTGGACACACACATCACACAAAGGTTAGACAGCTAAATTTCAGATACTGAGTGTTATGCTAAATTAAAATGGTTTTTTGTGCACCACACCACATGTTCAAATC
Organism: Timema shepardi; assembly: GCA_902151425.1. Lineage (NCBI taxonomy): Eukaryota > Metazoa > Arthropoda > Insecta > Phasmatodea > Timematidae > Timema > Timema shepardi. The sequence goes on from CABFVX010000070.1 coordinate 213,653, forward strand.
ATCTGCATCTTTACACTGATGAAGTACCAAGATAGAGTTTTAGAGGAAATATATAATAATTTGCATGTGAGAAGGATAGAAACACAAAAGAAAAATCACCCTCAATACCGTGTCAAGATTCAAAATCTGATCTTATCACTGGTAATCCAGTATATTATGAGTGTGACACTTTAGACTATGTGAACACCAATGAGTGTAACTGCTCAATATTGATTAAGTTATTTATTATTTCGGTATATAAGTTTATTTAAATAAGTTCTTATAAGCTTATATGATGGGAGTGCTTAGAAAAAAAAAGTATGTGACAAGGATTCAAACCATGGAATTTAAACTTCATGCACCACTGCTTTACTAAATTAGCTATTAAGTTTGTTATCCATGTGTAAGGCACACTTCTCACTTAATTTGTTCCAAGACTACACACATGGTAATCCTAAGAATGACTAAACGAGCTCTTTGATGGTTTGGATGGACATTTTTCTCTCTGGTAACTTTACCAGAGTATATCATTTTTAACATAAGGTTAATATGACAAATCCAAAGGAGAATAAGTTAAGAATGTAACAAAGAAGAGCTAGATTTCAATTTTCTTACGGATGGACATGTATGACAGCTAGAAAAAGTTCCTAGTTTTACTTTCACGTATTCATACATCATATTCCTGTGATTTGCAGTTGTCACTTTAGAGAGGTATTAATACCTCTGAAATAACACTAATAATATTGTAGAATGTTATGAATGTTGACCACAAAAACTTAGTTTGTATTTTCAACAATGATAAACATTTTGGCCATGCCAGGAATTGAACCACAAGATCCTTAGCTCAGTATACGAAAATGATACCTACCGAGCTAAGGTGTGGGGCCCCAATATAACTGTTAAAAGTTACATATTTTTGTAACCATACAAAAATATCTTGAGGGAATGTGTGGTTTAAAATTTAATCAAATTGATTACACTAAAAAATTTTGAATCAAGATCAATCAACTACTAAAACTCAGCTTGAATTAGATTTCAATGACTTGCACAAGCCTAATTATTAATATCAGTATTGTGGCTACCCACAGTGTATTCTAACTTAATTCAAGGCACTCCAGCCAACCAAACTTCACCTTGTGAGCAAGCAGATCACTCGGGTCCTGGTAGCCCTCATGGCACAGCCGGCACGGCCAGGGATACTCTAAGCGGTGGTCCGCCATGATGTGGAACTCAAACAACTCCATGTCTGTGAATGTGGAACCACAGAGGTCACACGTCACTGGGCCATTGATGTGCAGCGACTTTCCCATGTTGGCTGCCTCTGAAGATCCTTTTGTCTCCCCTTTTTCACTCGGATCATTTAAAGAGTCATGAGCTCCCCTGTGGGAATGGAAAATTTACTGGACCTCTAACAGTGTGCTGATAACCACCATATTTTGATCCAACTTTGGAATTGCTCATCTATTTTCACTAATTTTGACCTACATTTCTACTGATTGGTTTTTTTATTATAAATATAATAGTTGGTTCTTGTGGCAAAAGTGAGAACTGCTTCAAACTCTAAACAAAATACATTTTTAAAGGAAAAAACAAAGGAATTTATATGATTAGCATTAGACCAAAAGAAGAAAATCTGTTTTAATGTTATTAAAGTACATTTTTCAAATTTCTAACATTTTACATCTGTAACAGATTTTATTTATTAAATACTAAATGTTGAATTTACATAGGAGCTGATTAATCAAAGAATAATAATTAAATTAATAAATAATAACTCCAAGAAAATAAATACAAATTAGGTTCCTACATACTTAAGAACAAAGGAATTGGCCGCTCCGGACAAGAAATAATAAATTTATGGAAGAAAGAAAACATACCTCTAACAAAAATGGCTCAAGGAGATAAAGTTGGTAAGGAAACCATTAGCAGAGTCAGTTTTTACTTCCCTACGCACCCCTTTGACTAGAAAGAGTGCAAACAACGAAAGTAAAGGGGACCAATAAGAAAATAGACAATATTGACTCCGAAATGTTGGCAAATGGCAATAAGTCTGGACAAGGATGAAGCTTATGTAAAACTTCCTCTTTACATATAAAGAACATTTAACACAATTAGCAACTATAACTAGGCAGAAAACACAAGTATATTTATATAATAAAAATAAGCATTAGAATTAAAAGTCTCGGGTTTTAGAGACTAGAATAAAATATATACTGTATCGGTTAAGAGTTTGAAGCAGTTCCCACTTTCACGATAAAACTCCCAACTATCCTCAGAAGTAAAAACTCGAATCAAATCAATATACGTGTGGTTTTAAGTTAGTGAAAATAGACAGTTACAAGGTTGAATAAAATTGTGCTGGCAATTAGCACAATTGATGAAACCTGTAAAGAGAAAATTAGGGCATTAACATAGGTATCTGGTTAACCACATTATTGCGCATGCACAACAAATGTCAGGCTCATCTAGTGTGGTTAGACAAAAAACAGTAAGGTAAGGGTTCAAATCTCAGCTAGATGTACTCAAGCTGATTTTACCTAAATGGTTTTTCATTCTTAGTCAGCACAAAGTTAGGCACATTTAGTCTACATTCTACCTTTCTCATTCCTACTCCAATAACAAAATTAAAATATCTATAGCCTTTGGGCAGTGAGGCACAGAGAAAAAAGTAGTTAATAAGAAGACTCAGAGTCAGCTTCCTTAACCCAATGCTCACCAGACTGAATACTATCCACCTATGTTAACATTGTTTGTGAAGAGAATGTGAACTAAGAGAAACAGAATAAAGGGGCTAAGGAGGAATATGTAACGTCACCAGCTAACGGAATGCTGCGCCACCCGGCTATGTTTATAATGTATGTGAAGAGAGTGCAAACTAAGAGTAGGAGGGAACACCTAGTCACCAGCTCAGGCAAATACAGCGCCTAATTACCAGATGCAATATTTAGGCTATCCTGTGTAGACGTGGTGGTAAATGACAAGCAGCAACAGCTACCAGATCTACTCTCATGTATCCATTCAACAAACCATTTTATCTGTAAGACCATGTTGTGTTGAGCTGCTGTCATGTTTGGCAGTAAACATTTTCAAGCAAACAATTTGTTTTTAGTTGATCTTTATATTTTAAGGGTTTTTACATTATTAAATATAAACTTATAAAAATAAACTTAGGATGTTTCTTTTTAGTGTAAGTGGCATCTGGTAATTCACTTAAAATTATTTAAAAGGGAAAGCTTCTAAATGTCTGCCTTCACTTCGTGAATTGAGACGGCGAACTGGATGAAAGCAAGAGAGCTGATGATGTCATATACACTGTTTTTGGTGATGTTCATGCATATATACCAAATCAAAATGTTTTATTTTGAAACTAACATTTTGTATGGCTCTTTCTCTAAGCTATAAAAAAATCTATTTCTTTTGATGACATATAAGATAATCATCATCAACTGTTTCCAGCCTGTGTATACTTCATTTCCATTATTTTCTTTGGCATCCTCTCTATTTCCATCCTCATTACATGTCCATACCATCTCAGTCTTGCTTCAGCTACTATCTCATGTACTCTCTGTACCCCAACTCTTCCCTGGAGAACTTCAATCCTAATCTTGTTTCTCCTTGTGACAGCTAACATGCTCCTCACAAACTTCATTCCCATGGCCTCTGTTTTCCTAACCTCTCTAACATTCAATGTCCAAGTTTCTGCTGCATATGTGACAATGGGTACAAAGTATGCCCTGTACAATACTTCTTTACGATCAAGTGGACTTCTCCATAGCAGGTGTCTTACACACCAATAGAACATCTCTCCCTGCTATCCACTTCTCATTAAATCCTCTCAATTTCCACCACTATCCTCAATCAAGCTTCCAAGATATTTTACGTTCTATACTTTTCTTGGCTCTGCTCCATCCAAACTTATAGCTTTACTTGGCCTTATCCTCTTTCTTGTCATTACCATCACTTTACTCGTTGCCATGCTAAATTTCATTCCACACCTTTTTACTTCCTCATTCCATTCTTGTAGATGTTACTATATTCCCTATTCTTTCTCTCCCCATACCATCAAGTCATCAGAAAACATCATGGGTTTCATTCTTTCCTCCCCGAGTATTCCTGCCACTTTGTTCATGACCATTTCCATCACCATTACAAATAGTAATGGTGAGAGGGTATTACCCTGTGTTACTCAATTTTTTTTAGAACTACTTCGTCTTAATACAACTTTAGTTACATGCTTTCACTCTCATTACAACTCCTCTTTCCACTTCTGACAACTCCATCGCTTTCCAAACTATATTTCTATCCATGCTATCTCATGCCTTCTCCACATCCATAAATACCATTACCAAGTATTTCCCATATTCATACCTTCTGTCCATCAGCTGTTGTATGGCAAAGATTAGTTCTATTGTAGACCTTTGTTCCCTAAATCTGTTCTGTTCCTCTCTCCACCATCTTTTCAAATTATTTCTTATCTTTCCTAGAATTTTTTCATATATTTTTGTACAGTAGCACATCATCATTATCTCCCTATAATTGGTTGCATATAAGATAAACGTGTGACTATAATACTTTTTAGCTTATTATTTCATGCCCTATAATATCTCTTGTTTCCATAACCGCAAAACTAAATAACAAACATTAATCCTGAGGAAAGTATTATTAGAGGTGTGTATTAACATGTTTTATTAATAGTCTTGTATTACAGTATATTTCCGATTTTAAGACACATTTTTAATGCAATTTAAACATCTTTAATATCAAGGTTCGTCTTAGAGTCCCAGTTTTTTTCAACTTCTCCCACGCTTTGCACAAGGCACCACACGTTTTGTTTTTATGCAGAAGCCCCACCTTCATGTTTGACCATTTAAGAATTATTTGAGAAAGGAATATGAATCCTGGCTGTTGAGTGACAGCCTTGCGCTGACACTTTCTGGAAAAATTAAGAAAGCACCAACATAAAAATTGACAAAATGGGTATCAAAAGCTTGGAAGCTAATCCCAGAAAGAATAGTGCAGCATTCATTTAAAAATTGTTGTATCATAAACGCTCTCAATGGCTCAAGAGAAGGGTGAGTGGCGATAAAGACGGCTCAGAAGAATCAGACTTATATTGATTCAGAAGAAAGTGATACCAACAAATGATAAATAAAGTACTGCTTGTATTGTGCTAATAATAAATTGAATTTTGTAATAAAAAATATTTCTTGGATATAAGATAGATTTTTTTTGCTTTTTTTCTGTTGGTGGTATTGAAAAATTTAATTGTGTCTTACAAAATATGGCATTTTAGAATCAAAGATATATGGTACTAAAAATAATATTATTTCCACATATGTTATCATTAAGTTAGTGACTTTCAATCAATATTTAAAGTAAAAAATCTTCTCCTAGCTGTCAGTTATCATCACTCCTATGCAAGATGGACTCTAGCTTGGTTCATCTTACCCACACATTTCTTCTTTGATCTCTTCGTTGGGCTCAGTTTTCACATTGCAGTCTTTACTTTCATTGCCATAGTCACCATCATCATCATCATCATTTTCATCATTCTCATCATCATCTTCCTCCTCCTCCTCCTCCTCTTCTTCGATGCAAGGTAACTGAAAAATATGCAAAATTTCACAGTTCAATTGCTTCTCTTAATTGTTAAAAAGATAAACTCATTCAATGTGAAGTTAGTGGAACCTATTAAATTTATATTAAGAAAACTGAGATTAAGATAAAGTTAGAAATAATAAAAATATGAACATAGTAGAAAATACAAATGGATCTTTCAAGTTTTGAATCCCTCAAATCCTTCCCCAAATATTCAAACAAATTTACGATTAAAAACTTGTTAGTCAAAGCCGAGGATACACAGATATATGAAATGTATAATATGGTAATCAGGCTTTGCTGCTTAGGGCAGTTAAGCCGAACTCACCAAGGTCCGGTTCCACCAGTCCTCAGGGTACTCTTTGAGGAACTCAGCCTCTGCCCGTAGAGAGGTGGCAATAAGCTCGTAGGAAGTGTTGAGCAGATTGATACACTCAGCACAGATTAAAAGAGATATCTTGTCCGACGGCATCACCTTAAATACAGACGTAAACATATATATCTGTTCAGGTTACACGCTTATAATATACTCAACATCATCATCATCATTTGACATTTCTGCCTCTGCGGGTCGTCTGACTTGTGTACTATTTACTACTGCAAGCGTGATGCCTTATACAAGGAGTGGCCAGACTTATGGATCTAATGATCTATTCCAGTGAAGGAAAATCCTTTGAGGTCTACTACGAAGCCATACGCTTATGTTGTTTGTTCCATTGGTAAAAAATAACCAATTTTATGTTTTAATAGTAAAATTTCACATAAAATCTTCTAGTCTTTTCATTGGCTGAAACTGAGTTTTTCATCAAACTATTTTTTTAGCCGTTATTGCCCGTTTGGTTTATCAGGGCTTTAAGCAATTTAACCTCGTTAAAAAAAAGGACCAAGGGACTAACATTTTCAAAAAAAGGGACATTTACGGACCAACATTTTTTGTACATTAGAAAAATCAATTGGGAAACTCAGAAAATAATATATAATGATTAAAACCAGAGAACATCTGAAATACATGTCAAATAAAATATTGATTAAATTATTAGATGAAATAAAATAATAAATATTTACACTTTAAAGGTTCTCTATACTAGATACTTATGTAATTTTGAATTGATGTGATAGTGAAATGCACAAAAATGTAATAAATTGTATTTAACATTAAGTGTGATACCTTTCGAAAACAAGGCTTCATCATAAGACGGTCAAATCAACTTGTGGTTAATGTTTTAATGTGTACAGGTATTTCTTACAATTAAGTCCTTATTTTCATAAGATCTCACACCAAAAAGTAGACCTACCATTTGTGGATTTTTTTAAATTTCCATTATTACTATGAAATAAATAAGTTGGCCTTATAGTATAAAACATAGGCTATTAGATCAACTCCTAGATGGAGAATGGCTTTTCGATACATTATTTTATTTAAATCAACTTTTATTTGGTAACAAATAAGAATATTCTTTACAAAATACCGGTAGGTATTAGATTACTTTAAACATTATTTAGTATTGCCTAACTTAATAAAAATAACAATGATCAAACATTTTAACAGATTTTTAATATTGCACAGTAAGTAACAATAAAACTTATGGAAATGTTTTAAATTTACTAATAAAGTGAACTAATACAATGAGGAGCACAAGTTATATTTAAATGTCCCCTCAGTTTAATTCAATGAGAGCAATCACTTGAATAAAATGGCACCAAAACTATTTATATTTAAACATGCTTAGAAGATTGATGAATTGTAAGAAAGACAAATTAATAACTGTCAAGAAACTAAACTCAACATTTTTTTTGGGGTAAAAGTTTATAGTATTTTTCATTGATTTACCAGTAATTTTTATCAATAAAAATGGACTTAGGGACCAAAAATCAAAAAAAGGGATTTTTAGGGACCAACCCTAAAAGCCCTGGGTTATATGCTTATGTACTAATTAAGATAATGGTTTTAGGGATAAGTAAGAAAATATTTAGAGGAAATGTACCCGCATTTGCACAGAGAGAAAGTGTGGATTTTTTTTTAACACCCTGAGTACACCCGACCGAGATTCAAACCTTGCCATTGGCATTCTAGTCTACCCCAAGAGTAGCGTGTTAGACCATGTGGCCACCAAAGAGGGTAAACTACATATTATATAGTTTCACTGAAAAAAAGTATTTTCTCATCAAACACTTGAATTTGAAGTTTATGCATGACAATGCATAATCTTAGGCTAGTTTGTTGAATGAGATTTAGTAGTTACTCAAGCACAAACAAAGGCAGGCTTGTAAATGTCCCAACAGTCAGAAAGCTTCAATTAGATTTTATAATCTTCAACCGAGAAAAAAAATATTGCAAAACCTTTAATTCATTCTTTTTGTCTCAATCTCTTCTAAACGATCACTATGATGATCGGCCAAACAAGCAGCCGTGATCAATCAGTAGATCACAATCAACTGTTTGGCCACCTCTGCATTAGACCATACTGCCACCAAAGCAGGTAGACAAATAGTGAAGTGCAACTATGTCGGGGCAAGAGTGCCACAAATGGAGTATCAACAAGTCAGAGTTTTATGTAATCAAACGGTCCAAATTATTAGTAGGTATTTGATGTGATCCTGACAGTCTCAAGAGCATTTAAATGAATCCATACAAAGATCTTCAGCCTAAATGTATTAACTGTTTGAAAAACTAACAAAACCAATGAAAAGATATTGGCAAAAGCGTTGCAAAATAACAACCTAAGACAACACTTGAAATAATACCTAATCTTAGTGTCATTGTACTATATTTGGAAGAAGGTATAGGAAAGGTGGATAGAAACAATGTCCTTTATGTTATGTCTTTTACATGTTCCTATCTATGTGTTCTATCATTCTTTACAATTTTCCATTTTCTCCATTTTGTGTTTTTTTGGTTTCCTCTTTTATGAAGTTGCGTTGCGCGTTTCACACTCCTTCCTGATGAGTTCCGATATAATGAAACCTAGGTCGGGGGATTGGGCGGTGACGATCAATTTTCTTTAAGAGGCAGCCATTACCTCTTTGTCCAATGGCAACAATGTAAAGTGTGAACTGGGTTCTTCTTTTCATTGTAAAAGCCATATTGTCTTTGTCCCTTTTATTTGTTTCTATCCACCTTTCCTATACTTTCTTCCAAATATAATACAATTACCTCATAAAGCGAAAAGAGGTTTTCCTTATAGAGATAACCTTAGTGTCAGAAATTTGAATAAAAATATTACCAATTCAAACCCACACTCAAATATTAAATTATTAAGGCTCACTCAGCTAAAGAGGGTTTTACACTTCTAAACAGATTCATTAGGCCATTAGTCATTAGGCCATCAGTTTACATAAAATGACTAAATAAAACATATTTAGTCACACTTCCCTATCTTACTTGTAACTCACTTTGATAGGGAGGCAGCGCGAGATTTTCTCAGCAATATTCCATACTTCCCCTTGTTGGCCGAAAATGGGATATAGCACCTCTTCGGTTGGGCTCCCACAAACTCGACAGATCTGCTTCACCCCATGTTCAATCAGGAAGGCTATAGTAAAAAAAAACCAGTGAGAATGCATTATTAAAGAGGACACCAGCAAAGTTGTGTCTGCACCGGCATGCCTGACTCTGACCTTGAAGGCCATGGTCCAAATCCCAGCCAGGTGAATTGGACATGTGTTTGAATTGATTATTTAAAAAACACATATCTCTTCATTAAATAGTAAGCTGAAATTCAAATCAAAGATCTTTATATTAAGAGAGATTCCTATCTCAAAATTATTGACTGTGGCATGCCATAATTTTAATTTGTTTATCTTCTTACCTTCGTTTTTGCCAAAGTCCTCATCTTCAGATTCTGAAATCTCTTCTATGTCAGAACAATCCATCAACTGTAATGAGTATGAATAAAATAATAGTTCACCTAAATTAATATTGCTACGAATAGTTTGTTTCTTGGCCTATACCATTTACTGTTTTTCTTTTTATAGTTTTAAGGGCTCAATTTTTTATCTTACTATTCATGCATGGCTAAATTACTGTTTTTGGTGTTTATTTGTGTGGGGAAGACTGTACATCTCATTGCACAATGCAATAAAATATAATTGGCCTAAGGTAAGATGGGAATAGCTTTAATGGGGAAATAAAACAGTGCAAATGGTCATAATTAAGCTCTAGCCTCCTTGGTTAATGTCAGAATCAACTACCAAACCAAACCTGAAGGTAGTAGTAATAGACATATTAACCCTAGTACATTATAGTGACAGTACTACTATCAACAAGCATAATATTGTTGAAGGACTACATAAACCGGCCTAATTGGCTCTGCATGCCGATGTAATCAGCTGGTGTTCATGACTCAGACACGAGAGGGAGATAGGCCTACTTGTTTGAATTTAGGGATACCTACTTTTCATTCTGCCTTGACAGAAATGCAAGGAAAGTTCCTCAAATTCTTCCATTAAGTTTGTCAATAAATTTATAAATAAAAAAAAACGTTAGTTTTGATACCTCTTCATCCATGTGCATGTCTGATAATGTGCCTTCTGTAAAGTTGAATATGGTCGGGAAAGCATTTTTCTTCAGCGTGGGCACATCCATGTCTGTACGAAAGCAATCAGGGGTGAAATGGGTGCTGCACAAAACATTGTATTCGGAAGGTTGCCATTTGGGATGGTGGATCGCCTCAAGCCATCTTCTAAGTAGCTTGGTATCTTGGAGCGGGAATCTAGTGCAATATTTTGCTTAAAGTTTACTATTATACATGTATTATTAAAGGCTCTTAGGGCATAAAAGTGATGTGTCTGTTAAAATAAAGCATATCATCAAAGGCCTTAGTACAAAAATCTATAACTGGATTAAAAAAAAACAAGAAATATTTTGGTTCCGTTTTATGAAGAAAACAAATTTAACAAATGGTCAAGACTTATCATTATTTATATAGCCTACTCAAAAAGACTTAATTTTTATATGGTGTCTTAACCTAAAAATTACAATAATAATTATTATTAGTACTTTGGTGTAGGCCTGCATCTCAAGCTCAAGAATTAGTTGAGGGTAGGGCAAATTAATTTCAGCTGAAACAAAATTAAACCAGAGAAGTCACAGAATATCTTCAAATGGTTGATTGGTAACAGGAAGATATTTGCTCCAAAAAGAGAAGAAAATATTGGGGAGTGGAGGGGGTTATATAATGATGAAATGATACCCTGTACTCATCACTCATCACAGACTGTTAGGGTAGGGTAGTGAAATCAAGAAGATAACAATGAGCAGGATATTCAGTGTGAATTGAAGCATCTAGAATAGTGTTTAAAATATTGACTTGCAAACCCAATGGGGATCACCTAGATGCAGATGGGATGATATTAGAATGGACCTGAATGTGTAATGAGGGGGACTGGATAGAACTAGCTCAAGATAGAGATAGGAAGTATACTTTATAAGAAGAGCAATGAACTTTCGAGTTCCTAATAATCAGAAAGTAAGCAAGAAAGTAGCTTTTTTAAAACATATCACGACAAACTCAGCACACATGCTAATCTCAAATCTGTATTGATTTTTGAATTAAAGCTTTTGACAACTTGGTGTGGCCCAATATATAATTTAAACCTGAAAGTGTAGCCTCAATAAAGCAGAGCTTACTTTCCAAACAGAAAAATTCACAATTTTTACAAAAACTGTAGACTACTTTGTTGAATTTATTTAAATTTAAATTAAGCTTTAATTACTTACCTACCCAATAATAGGTCTACTTTTCAGAACCAACTATAGCTATTTGTGAAACATGAAGTGATTTTGCAAATATTTTTTTTCATTGTGTCTTATTAACTGTTCAGGTAGCACGCAATTGCTTTTAGTTAATTTTACCCTCCTGTGACTAAGTGGAAGAATTTCAAAACAACAGGTTTATAGTGCATGCTGTTATTTCTTTTTTATATGTTTTATGAACTATACAAGTGTTGCAGTCTTAGGGCTGTGGAGTTGACACCAAGCCTTTAATTCAGACTCCTCGATTTTTCTAATGTCTGACATACTAAATGTCTTAAAGATAATTCTAATAACAAATTTACTACCATAAAATGCTTCAATTTGGATGACTTCATGGGAAGTTTATTTAACCATGTATATCTGAATAAATTTGTCAATCCAAATTGAAAAGGAAACTTTGCCTCATCCTAAGTCTGATTATGTCATGTTCAGTACAAATTCAGTTTTTCCCTCGTAGACTTTTGAGGACATTTTTATGTATTTTATTCAAAAATAGCAATAACATTTTGATGAAATTTAACTTATAGGATAGGATGGAGGATGGAGAGGGAGGGGGGTGTTAAGTCCAGAAATATTTCGAAAGTAAGATTTTTTAATTTATTTTAGATATTTAATGTACACTTTATGAACCGCCTGATTATATCAGGACTCAAGAATGTTTATGGGCGAGAGTGAAAGGGCCTACTAACTTTGCTGGTAAAGGTATTTTCACATACCTTCAACAGTTCTTTTACGTGCCACAATCAACATGGGACTACAGCTTTACTTCCCCTTTGAAGGAAGTTGTGCTATGGATTTTTATCATGCAAGAAAAATCTGTCGACCTCGACTGGGTTAGAACTCACTAACATCAGGTCCTGGGGTAAGTTCTTAACCCCAAGACCACAGAGGTCATCTTTAAATTAAGAAATATAAAATATAAATGATCAACCGTTTTTAGAGTTGAAATAATGAAAATGTATGTTTGCAATTTACTCATAATATTAAGGTGTTTTTTAATAAAGAAGGTTCCATATGATTCCCGATTTGATTCAACAACATCATAATAATGCAAATAAATGTAAACTAAGATCATAATTTAGTTTCCAATTAAAATTATTGTAAAGTGAGAGTGGGTAATGTTTTCCCACTAAACCAACTAAAAACGGAATATATAAAGCAAGCAGAAGAACATGTATAATTGCTAATTGTAAGAAAGAACCATTATGACAAAATGAGAATGTATAATGGAGGTGGAATGTGTATATTTAATATTACAGAAAATACATTTTTCATAAATATCCAGAAATAGCTACAATTTATAACGTGTAATCACATTTGACGAGATTTAAATGTTCCTACCAAAAATTGCTTTAAATATAGGATATCTCTGTGGCAAAGAGCTTGATACAAGGAGATAGTAGATGACTAGAGACTTTACAATTTTAATAAACAGCCTAATAACTATTATTAAAATCCAAGCATTTCTACTTTCTATACATACTCATGAAAAGAAATGTCAGAATTCGTGTTTAAAGTTGTTGATTTGCAATTATAAGCAACACACTTGATTGACATTATTATTTAAATAGTAAAATCACCAAAGAGGTTATGCCAACGAGGTCAAACAAATGGTGAATAATGTTGTATCGTATCGTTTCAAAGTGTAGTCGAGATGTTCAATGAAAATCAATAGGAAAAGTATTATGGAATTCAACTACAGACAGCATCCTTGTAGTTCAATGAATCACCACATCACATAAATGTTAGATTACATGGTTCGACTGGATTTTAAAATAATAAATCAAGCAAAATATATGATTGAAGATGACGAAAAAAGTAAATATATTTTGTACTCTTTACATGAAGTCAAATGATTAGTTAGTAAACGGTTTTTATGCCTTAAATTGTAGTTAAAAAATATAAAAGACCAATCAAAACTTATACTTATTCAGAAGATAGTGTAATAAATGTATATTATAACGTTCTAGCACCAATAATTAAAACTTAATGTTTTTTTATAGAGGAGTATTTTTAACTATTCATGACATAAGTCCGATAGATTTAAATTTTTAATGGGAATATTTAAATTGTGTGTAAAATTAAATTATTGTTTGTTGACCTGTTCTTTTATCTGGGAGTTTAGAAACATCAAAAGAGAACAATCGAATTCAAATTCTATAGATTTATTTGCTCAAATGAATTTCATTTTCATCTAAAATAATCAAATTTGTTATAATATACTCTATATCAGGGATGTGCTTAGGTTAAGTTAGTCAATCTGGACTGAACTGACTATAGTAGTTATGGCAGGAAGTGATGTGCAACATGTTCCGGTCTAAGGCTTTATCTTTTGTCCTATTGGCGTTATAACGTGCACGAGCTATGTGGTTAGTGTAGAAGACTAAATAGGTGTATGTGTATAGACATAGCAGTTTGGTGACGAGGTGATTGATACGTTAACCCATGATATAGGTCAGGCCACCGAAGGGTGCATAATGGCAGCAATTTTATCAAGTTTCATGGAATTCGATACTACTCAACCACACACGTGGACAAACTACGCACAGGGGTCGGAACACTTTTAATTGATAATTACATCAATAATAAAAATAAACGGTATATGCTGTCTTGGGTGATCGGGGATGAAACAATTAAACGCTTCTTAACTGTGCTAGTGACGCCAGAGGATCTCGATTATAAATAATTTGGTGATTTAGTTAGTATTTTAAACGGCTATTTTGCGCCAAAACACAATTAAATTGTACAAACTTTCAATTTCAGCAAAAGGGATAAGAGAACCGGTGAGTCCATTGTGGTATATGTTGCCATTTTGAGAGAGGTGGCCAACCATTGTAACTTTATAACATTTACAAATCGGATGCTGAGTGATCGTTTAGTGCAGGGTGTCACAGATGAAACAGTAGAGCACGAAATGTTTTCTTAAATCTAAATGAAGTTAGATTAGGCAATTTCCATGGAAGTAAGTAGCGAAGCAGCAGCACAACATCAACGTGAGATGTGGCCAACTTCCGAAACACCGGTTGGGTACCAAGATCGAGAAGCAGACCCAATGGAAGTACACAGTCTATCTCTAAACTACCAATCTCAACAAAGATATGCCAATAATCAACAAAGAGTATCTTACCTCTGAATGTCCATGGGAGAGTGCAATATGTCATTTTTGTAAGAAGTTAGGCCACATAGAAAGGGCATGTGGTTCGAAGAGACAAAATGACGTCAAATGAAGTGTGAAACACCCACAAACCAACCATATAGCACCCATGGAACCTGCAATATCAAAATTTGATATGGCATATCAGTTGTTTTTTATGGGCTCTGAAACTAGAGACAACCCACCCTTTCACATAAATGTGAAATTGAATGGAACTAAACATCACGTAGAGCTCGATTCAGGAGCAGCCCTGACAGCTATCAGCTCAGTAACCTTTGAAAAAATATGTACCTCTAAACTAAAACTTATAAGTTCCTATATTCAACTTTGCACCTGGGGAACAAAACAGCCTCTTTGTATCATGGGTTGGTGTAATGTGGAGGCCACATACAACGGTCTGCCCACTACTCTGCTTGTAACCGTGGCTTAAGGAAGTGGGCCAAGGCTCCTTGGGACAAATTGGTTCACTGAGTTGGGAATTAAAGTGCAAGGAACTTACCTTATCACTGCTAGTAAGTTCATGGAGACAGTATAGAAATTCACAGCTCTTGAAGATCACAAACTAGGAGAATGTGTTGGACCACTAGTTTAATTAAAAATGGACCCTTCTGTTCAACCTCAGTATCTACGGAGCCGTCCAATACCACTGGCTCTGGCAGACGATGTCAATCGAGATATTATAAGGTTAATTGATGAAGGGATTTACAAACCAGTATAATTTTCAAAGTGGGCTACACCCCTAGTGATTGTGCCAAAGTGGAATGGACCTCTGCGGTTGTGCGGGTACTACCAGAGCACAGCTAATAAAGCACTAAGAATATGATATCTAGATGAAGAATTACTCAATTAAAAGCATAAATAATAATAGCTTCGGCTACTTAATTCTTAATTAAGCCGCTCAGAGTTTTACTTCACAGCGTGAGGTTCGACAAGTGTAACTTTCTTTGCCTTCCTAATAAATGTGTTAAGAATATATAAGAAAACAAGATAATGGCAAGGTAGGTAATTAAGTACTAACTATTGTTTATCAACTCATGTAAAGTTAGGAGCTCTATAAATTAACTTAATCGAGAACATTTGTAAAACTAACTTATATCGCAAATCAAGTTAAATATAGTTTTCTTTATTTGAGATCTCGTTATTTTAAGAAGCTTTCCGTAACTGCTCTACCAGCGTAAATTATTATATTTTAAAAAGCTTATTCAAACCAAGGAGAATTTTTTTTTCAGTCAGTATTTTTTTTTTTAATATTTCTAAATTAGGTTAGGCACCAGGGCAAAAAGGTACCGTAAGATGGGGTAACTTTAGCCCAGTCAAGGTAACTTTAGCCCTAATTCAAAAAATGTTTATTTCTGATGTTTCTCTTTGGTATATTATCCGATTTGATTGCAATTGGTGAAAAATTGTAGGTAGCAGCACTAGTTATTGACTGAAAAAAATAATTTGTAGGTCATGCTTCTTTTACATTAATCTTTGCTTTTCATGTAAACATCTGTTCTGAGTGTTCAAAATAAAGGCTTCCAACTTTCATCTCTGCACCTCTACCTGAAAGTTTCTTAATTCTTGTAAGTACATTTTCTTATACTTACATACCACTAGTAAACGTAATTAATATGAAAAATTTAGTTTCTTTCATTTTGTCAGATCTGCTGAATGTTTTATGACTTGGGGTAACTTTGGCCCATGATTTGGGGTAACTTTAGCCCAACCTCAAATTCTTTGTTGCTTGACTCTTATTTCATAATAATGATAATAATCGGTTTTCTAATGCTATTTTATTGATTTTTGGCTAGCACTAATAGTCTTATTTATTTTTAAATGTTTTTAATGGCTTTTTGTGAAAAAGTAACCAAAACTTTTCTTATTTTCTACAGTATCATGCCAAGAAAACCAAAAAAACTGTTGGGCACACGAGCGTACAGGAATTACACTCCAAATACATTGCAAGAATGCCTTGTAAAGGTCAGGTCTGGACAACTTACTCAACGAGTTGCTGCAGAAAGATATAACATCTCAAGATCTACAATCAAGAGTAAACTGAAAGGTCTGCACGACAAACCAGTAGGTCGCTCTCGTGTGTTTTCACCTGAAGAAGAATTAGCCTTTGTGCAGCATTTGATAAAATTATCTGACTACGGATTTCCAGTTGTTGAATCAGATTTTCGAATGATTGTAAAAAACTATCTTGATAAAAAAGGGGCTAAGGTTAGCGTGTTCTCAGGAAATTACCCTGGCTATGAATGGACAAAAGGGTTTTTGAAAAGACATCCTGATCTTTCAGTCAGAACCAGCGCTAATATTAAGAAAGTGCGTGCTAATGTTGGTGAAGCGGAACTCAACGATTACATGGACAACTTGAGTGTCGTTTTAAAGGATATTCCTCCATCTTGCATTTGGAACTATGATGAAACTAACCTGAGTGATGATCCAGGAAATAAAAAAGTCCTGTGCAAGCGAGGCAGTAAATATGTTGAAAATATTTGTAACTTTAGTAAGAGCTCTACTTCTTTAATGTTCTGTGGGAATGCCGAAGGCAGATGTCTTGCGCCATATGTTGTCTATAAGGCTGATCATTTATGGACGACTTGGACAGAAAATGGTCCACAAAATGCTCGTTATAACCGCTCTAAAAGTGGGTGGTTTGATGCAATAACTTTTGAAGACTGGTTTGAATCGCTCTTTTTACAATCGGTAAAAAATCAGGCTGGACCCTTGGTACTGATTGGTGATAATTTATCATCACATATTAGCACCCGAGTCTTAGAATTATGTGAACAACATGACATCAGGTTTGTGTGTTTACCAGCTAATACAACACATCTCACACAACCTTTGGATGTCGCCTTTTTTGGGCCCATGAAAAGTTTATGGCGTGGTATCTTAACAAAGTGGAAGGAATCAAAGTCTGGGTCGAAATTCCCCACAATTCCTAAGGATGTCTTTCCTGGGTTGTTGAAGGAATTGATGAACAGACTGAAGGAAAATGAGAGAGAAAATTTAAAAGCAGGGTTCAAAAAATGTGGGATTCATCCCCTTGATAGAAACATGCTTATCAACCGTTTGCCTCAGAACCTGAATGACACGGACATAAGTTTTGTTGGAGAATCTTTTTTGGAGCAGTTGGAGAAAAAACTGTCCGAATTCCTAGGAAGTGAAGGTCCTAAGAAAAAAAAAGTGCCAGTACCAGCTGGCAAAAGTATTTGCCTTGCAGACGTCACAGAAAGCCGTGCCTCTTCGTCTAAATCTCACCCTCCGTTGAACAGAAAAAGGCTCCCATCTGATTCCTCCACTGAAGTGCTCAGTGAAAATGATCTTGATATAGAGTCTGACCAAGAAAGTGAAACGTTTTCTGACTTAGAAGAAATTTCGGATGCTGCACCTGTCATATTACCAAAATTAAAACCTGAGGATTATGCTGTCGAGGATTTTGTTCTCATTTTATTCAATGGTGGAAAGTATCCTGGAAAGATTGTCAGCATCTCAGAGGAAGGCCCTACAGTTGATTGCATGGAAAGAGGACTTAAGTTTTGGAGATGGCCTGAGAGAAAGGACTCCATGGAATATGAATGGGAAGATATTCATTGCAAAATTGATCCTCCAAAAATGGTTTCGAAGCGAAATCAGTTTGCAGTTCCAGCTCTTGATAGTTTCGTTTAGAAGCCTAGTCCTCTAATGTAGTTTTACATGTTAGTAAAGTTTTTACTTCTAAATAGTCCTCTGTTTACAGTTTAATAAGTTAATAAAGATTTCACTTCTAATTAGTCCTCTGTTGTAGCCTACAGTTTAATACGCTAATAAAGGTTTCACTTCCAAATAGTCCAATATTGTCTTTTTTTTAACCAAAAAACTCACAGTTTATGACAGAGCTTACACATTAACAATATATAGGCACGTTTATTGGTATTACATTAGCCCAAGGAACATATTGCCATCAAATAAGTGAAATATTACATTTGGGCTAAAGTTACCCCAAGACCTTGTAACTTTGTCCCAAAACTTCAAAAATGTATTTGAGGGTTCAAAAAAGTTTAAAAAAATTAAATAACCCACTCAAATTGTTCCTTTAATAATCAAAAACAAGAAAAAAAAATAGGAGTAATAAAAATCAATAAATTATTTGATATTTACTTAATAAGTAGAAAAAGATGAATTTTTGGGCCAAAGTTACCCCATCTTACGGTACCTAAATCGGAAAAAATCCTAGAATGTTGGAAATAGTTTTGAACGCTTTATTTTGAGTGCCTAATTAACAAACTAATTTTTTTCCCTCGTTCTAGGTCTGTGTTTGTCGCAACAATGTGAAAACCACGCTAAAATTAGATTTTCTTTAAATATCTCAAGCTAGTTTAATAGTAAAGTTAGTTATTATTATTATTATTATTATTATTATTATTATTATTACTAAGCAAACCCAATTTTATTTATAAAAATGTTCATTGGCATGTTTATCGTACGATGTATAGTTTAGGACAGTGATGGGCAAACTTTTCGGGGAGTGGGTTAAAAAAAAGATAAAACGTCAGGCGGACCAGCACAGTTTATTTAAGCTACAATGGTACATTTTACAAAACTATTGTATATTTAAGTCCTATTGATAATTAAATGGATTTGTATTATAAAGATATCTTATTCGAATACAATGCGAGTTAACAAATACTTCAATAAAACAGAAACTTAACACTACTTGAATGAAGGTGTGTGTAATGAGTGGAACTGTGACTTATAAAAGTTTTTCATAGTCTGGTTCCAATGGGGACGAGGTGACACCCAACTAAGTAACCATATATCAAAAAGTTTGTTTCTAACACTGCTTTTTCGAAGTTTCATGGTAGAAAACAAATTCTCATATATAAATTACGATGCAATAATGACGATAACATGGGCATTAAATATCGAATTTGGGAAACTTTATTTTGATAAGGGCTTCTAGAATTCAAGTTATGGGGCGCTGAGAAACAACTGCTTCAATTGGGTGTTACATTTAAATTTATTTAATTCAAGCTCAGTGTCGTAGATGGTTTGCGTATTATTTATTATATGGACTCTGATCAATAAGCCATAAAATAGAATTAAAAAAACGGGTGCAAAATGATTTTTTCCCTCGTTTTTAACACATTTTTTCTATTGGGATTTGGAATCCTTTCGCGGGCCGTACTTTGCCCATCACTGGTTTAGGAGGTATAACAATGGGGAGCGCAGTACCTTCGTGCAACCGCACGGAGTTATTGTTTACCTTGTCGTATCTCAACCACGTTGCGTGATATTTAATTGTTATATTTGAAAAATAACGATTGCATTTATCACTAAATATTGATGGCTTGTATGGCACAGAGTCAACATTTAATACTAAGTTTCCCTACTCACTTCAGTGGGCGAATGTTCTTGCAATAGATTACACTGCTGATGACGGAGATTCAGATGAACTTCCTATAAATTCAACCTCACTCATCCCTAACACGTTAACGTAATTATTGCAAATGCATATAGAAAGCCAGTCACCATACGGGTTAAAAGATTTGGTGCTAAGGAACACCCCTGCCTTACCCCTCTGCCTATCTCCACACTATTGTTGTCACCTATATCCAATATCATTTTTACTCTTTGCTTCATGTACAAGTTTTATGTATTGCTCCCATACTCCTGTTACTTCCTTTTGATAATTAACTACCTTCCCTGATTAATCTTCTATGTCTTGTGTTTGAATTTTGTTGCTTTCATTTTGGCTTGGTTCCCTTTATTTGGCTTACATCATGTCACATCTGCTAGTTATTTGTAATTCCATTATCTCATGACATTTCTCATGAATATGCTCTTCTCTAAGCTTATCATTCTCTCTTCTTAGCTCATTGCTTAACCTCTTAAAAATATGTATTCCTTGTTCACTGTTTATTTCCTTCCATTTCCTCCTCTCTGCCATATTAAAAAATCAAGCGTTTAAAATTCTAGCTTTATTCTTCTCGCTCTTTGTCTTAATATTTGCTTGGGATGTACACTTTTAATTAGGTTAATGTAGTAGGGATGAGTAAAGTAGAATTTAGAGAAAATGATGTGCGGAAGAAGAGTGGAAAACTATTTAGTAGAAAGAAACTACCAGCAGTATATTTATATAAGACCTTGAATTAAGCCGCTACCTCCCCGCCACATGTAGTCCTGTCAATTGCGCTAGTGACACCTTTAATCACACGATCACTAATGGGGGCCATTATTCATTATTAAAAGCAATATAAGATTAAATGTTTAAGAATATAAAGTTAAAATGCTTCAGTGGTGACAAATGCACGCATAAGGGGCCTGTATGTGGATTAAGATAATTTCAAGGGTCTAAAAGTAAAGTTTTTCTTTCTTATACTCGATATTTTGCTCCTCCCCAAAATTATAGCAGCAGTGATGATGATTTCAAGACACCACCATCCAGCCGTACTCGTGAAGTTGATAGTCAACCAGCAAGAGGATCTAGAGAAGATGGCCAAAGATGCTCAGAGATCTTGCCGGGCAATAGAGACAATATAATGATGATGATGGATATTTTTTATTGCAAGTCCTGAAAAAATCTTTTTTCAAGGTAAGATATACTTATTATAGTTGAATAGTAGTACAATATTTTGGCCACGTTCCTCAAAATAGAAATGTTTACAATAGGTCTGTACAATTTATAATTTGCCAGGAAATAATGTTTACACGTGTTTTTTCTAGATATAATAAGCTACCTTAGCCCTCTATCGCTCAATCTCTCTTTCTCTCCTTTTCAGCTTTGAGATACGTAAACTTCAAAATGTTAAGAAGATTAAATATTATTTCAAACGAATCACATATTTACCAGGTATTTACAAGGAGCTAGCAATAATAATATTTAAACTATAAATCTACACTATTATATTCTTTATTATGTTCTTTTATATTATACATACATGACTTACTTCAATATAACCCTTATTATAGACATAATACCATTTTTATTAAAGCGATATTATTTTTAAAACAAACCCTCTTTACTTTATCATCTACAAATAAATACTGTAATCGTGACAAAAAAAAAAAGAACTTGAGATTTTGACGAATTTTTACACTTTATGTGAACATTGACACAAAAATGTGGATTTTACATAATCTATCTGTCTGTCCATGTCTGTCTTTCTGTCCCGGGCCATGGATCCAAAACGGCCTGATGGATTTTGTTCGAATTTATAATTAGGGGTGGAGGAGAAGATATAATTAATTTTTTTTTAGATGAAGTACAAATTAAAATTTGGCAGACAGAGATTCAAATTCAAACAACCAAATGAGTCTTGAATATTTAAATTTATAAATAGTAATTTAAATTTCAAAATTGTTAAAAAAGTTAAAAACAAAGAGTTTGAAAAAGGGGTTTAAAATTCCCAAAACCTATAGAAACAGCTACTTATCAGTGTAAAAGATGAAAATCGGAAGTAAAGTGAATAACACAACGCCAAACAACTAAAATAGTCTGATTTAAAAAAAATATTAAATGGGACTCTGGGAAATAAGGGGATAGCCATTTCTAGTTAATGAAGTGAACTTATTATTTGTAAATATATATATATTGGAATATTTTATTAATACTATCTTTGTTTTATATTTTGTTAACATGTTTGTTATTATGCTTTTACAGACAGCTGACATGTGTGCTACGCCACAACGGCTGCAAAGTGAGAGCAACGATGAGCCTAGAAAAGGAGGCTCCCATAAAGCTATCCAAACACTCGTCTCTACACACTCACCCACCTAACAACCACCAAAAGGATACAAGACTTTTAAATCGTACTCTCAAGGAACGAGCCAAAACATATCTATTTTTTAGAAAATTTTGGAGATCAAGATGGTGGATTTAGAAATAAATTAATAATGGCCTTCTCTTGCAACCAATGAACGTCTAACCCTACCCCCCTCCTATAACTCACAACAAATTAGCATTACGCTCCCCCACCCCTTTTACCTTATAAAAAATAGTTTTCAGAAGTAATCTTTTCCGCTGCTCATACAGCCACTAGCTACATTATTTAATGTGGTAGTGAACAGTTTACTAATATAGTACTGTAAAGATTTGCGTGCCCTGGCAGCAATCCGCTCCTGCATCTGTATATTATTTGCAAAAATGAGGCGTATTAGTGTGATAGTAACAGTAGTAGTAGTAGTAGTAGTAATAGTAGTAGTAGTAGTAGTAGTAGTAGTAGTAGTGGTAGTAGTAGTAGTGATTAATGTGTTTAACTTCTCAGGAACCCTGCAGCTTCAGAGAGAATATCAAAGACATGTGTTGTTCGCACAATGAGTCGGTAAAGGAGGACGAAACTTCCACCTATTCCTCCATGCCTAGTAACTTTTGGAAACTTGTTGGGAACGCATCTGTGGCAGGAACGCTACAGAAGCACGTATTCATTCATTAAATCATAAACGATACAGATGGGGATGTTGTAGCATTTATTGGGAATATATGCTCCAAAAATAAATAATAAAACTTTAAGCTCAAGAAAACTTACCAAAAGTCCTCCACTGTGTTGCGCCAACTTACTGTTTCCCGCACACAAGAATAAAGACGACTTGCTTCCACAAAAATATTGATCGTCTGAACGAGGGAAAAACATTGAGCTAGTAAAATGGTCTATCCCTCAAGGTGGGGTGTGGAATGGTGTGTGGCGCGCCTGCGCATAAACAGTGTTATTCATCGAGAATGTTCGGCCAGCTCCACGCATGTAAATTTTAACCCCTCCCTCCCGTCGTTGTGTTTTGTTGACCCATGTCTTGTATTCACCCCTCATCCCCCTCTTCGAGCTGGTATAATCGTATAAATACTCATGTTGTCCATCATGGAGGCTACTTCTCGGCAGGGCCGTCCCCTAGGACACACCTTGCGTGTCTAGGAAATAGTCTCAAGGTACTAAAACCCCTTTTTGGCAGTTGTAATTTAGAAATTCTAGTGGCGTCTTTTTCAAATTGTAAATATGTCAGATCTTTTAGGACTTAGGAAATATTGTGAGAATATCAAACTTAGAATCTTTGCGCCATATTTAAATTGTAAATATGTCAGATC
>CABFVX010000070.1:240109-262686 GCA_902151425.1 Timema shepardi
GCCCCTTGTTGGCCCAGACTTAGGCAATGTTACCTAAAATCTAACTTAGTTTGTATAGACTGTTCTTATTGAGATTACGTGCATAATCCTTGTCATGTATCATGTTATTTCAATAAATTGCATTACTTCTATATACATCCTTTTTCTTTTTTACTTCTGTATTTATGTGTTCGTGCACCCCCCTAAAAAAAATAGCTGTCGGTGCAGTTTGTTGTGCACCAGCCTTATTCTTCGGGGAAGAGTAAGGGCGGTGGTACAATGTAATAGCAATAGTCTTTTATAGTAGGGGATTTCTGGATGAAGTGGACATTTATAAAGACAATTTTGAGGAATATCAATTGACGCCACATTTAAAGTGGTACCGAGGAGACCTGCAGGGTTACAACAATTGTTGATTGTACATGCACACATTCAAGGCATTTTAGGTATTTTTCTCTAATAATGCATTTTTACAGTTAAAAATAATTGAAATTTTAAAAAACATTTAAAAAACTGTTCTGTTTGGAGTAATGTTGAGAATCATCAAAGCTCATCTAACAAGCAACACTTATACTAGGTATCGCATTAAAGCTGTGAACTGTACTTTATACTGTCTACAGAGTATACCAGTATTCTTTGCCCTCATGACAAAAAGAACGCAGCTTATATATACACTGGTGATAATTGTGTTCAAATCTGTTACCAATGATTGGATTATACCTTCAATTATTTCTGATTTTGAGCGTGCTTTAACGAGAAGTCTGGAAGGAATCCACCCCCAGGTGAACCAACATGGATGTTGGTTCCATTTTTGCTAGGTTTACATTATGTATTTGAATGTATTTAAAATATATTTGGTACATACAGAACCGCTTCGAATTTCATCACGAGCTTGAATAAAATAATAGAGTATTAGCCAGTATAGACCTCTACAAAATCCTCAACGGGTTGCGTTTAGGGTAATTTAATTTGCCAAAAGGGGGGTTTCACAAACACTCTCTGGCCAAATACCTACATATTTTATTGATATTAATTCTCTCTATCTTATTTTATTTAGGTTTGTAATTTAAAGTCACTAATTACCAGCACACTAAAGCATATTTAAATAATAATATGAATATGAAATTATTGTTTTATATTATAAAGTCAATACTTCTGTATCAGAAGATGTAAAAGGAAATAACCAGGGTTGAAATCTTTTCATATATTTGTTTCACTCAACAGACTGTGTGGAGATATATTGTGAGACATAGTTGGGGAGCGCAATTCTGTCATAATCAAGAGTTGATGAGAACTACCAGAATAATTATGATGTTGCCTCACTTAACAGCAGAAAGAGGTCCTCCTTATGATTAGGGGATTCCTTCCCATTCCATAAGCGATGGTTTGGAAGAAATACGTCAATTTGCAGCAGTAAATAATTTGAGTGTAAACATCTTCGATGTTTGCAACTATATTGAAAGATTTTGGCTGTGCCAAATTAGAAGCTGTGGGGGGTAGAAATTTAATGTGTTTGTACTTTCAAGAAGGACCAATAACAATGTAGAATCTTACATGCAGCAATACTTTCCATGATGGGGCAACACCTTTACATGTTGACCTTCATTTGTAAGGAGACCCCACAATATAAAAAATGCATTTCCTTCTACGTATCATCTAGAACAAATAATAATTTTAGAGTTAAACATTGAAAACAAATTTTTTTATTTTACAATTTTTTGTTTGCTACCACATATTCCTCATATCAAGTCAAATATTTATAACTAGTTAATGGTTCATTTTTTATCAGTTGAAAGCATCTGATAAATTATGTATGATTATTACGACCCCCAAGCTTGTAGGAAAATAGTGAAGAACTAAATATTATCAAAAATACTTCAGATTCATATGGTTTTACTAAACACACTTTATCTAATACTACTGTCTGCTTCACAGCCAGGCTATTAAGTGTCACAGATAATGGTATATCCAAATTCCGCTCGATGATGAATGGACCAGAGATAAGCAGACTTACCAGACAAAGGACAATGAGAAACAACACGATAATAAATAAAGACTACAACCATCAACTAGTATCTGGGAGCTATTCTCTCACTGATTATTTACGTCGACTGTCACACTCTGTGCAAAACCTGGTAGACAATGTGCTAGCACACCCTCTGGTTCCTCAAATACAAGATGGAGAAATAAATGAAAATGATGTAGATGAGTCTCAGGAAGGCAAGTATTTTTTATTTTTTATGATCCAAGAATCCATATTGTGAGCCCATGTTAGCAAGTTGCAGTATGTGAGGTTACATGAAAACTGTCTAGTGAACGGTATCTGGATATGAGTGAACATTTGTGTTATGTATATTAACACAGGTATAGCTCCTGTCACAGAGCAGCCTGCCCCAGTCCTTGTCAAAAAGCAGCTTGGCCCAGCCTCTGTCGCAGAGCAGCCTTTACCAGCCTCTGTCACAGGGCAGCCTCCCTCAGCCTCTATCACAGAGCAGCCTGCCCCAGAAAGGGTCAATATCGATGTTGAAGAAGATACCCCTGAAGCCAAGCTAATGCAGAATCACATCCACTAGGCAATTGTACTGTGTGTTTTGAAAATCAGATCACACACATCGTGATTTCCTGTGGACACTTTGTTTTGTGTAGCAGGTGTGCCGAGGAACTACATAGGCATGCACATTTTTTTACCCCTGCCCTTATTGTAAAGGGCAAATAGATAGTATTTTACAGGTGTATCTCCAATAAAAGTGACATTTCATAAAAGGTAGAGAGGGGTAAAGGTACTCACATAGTTTTTTTTATACCAACTATTGAAACATTAGTTCTCACACGGGTCTATTATTTGTCTCAGTATAACTGAAGGTTGTGAACAGATCTATGAAACATCCATTCATAAAAGGTTCTAATGTTTGTCTCAGTAAAAATTATTGATAGTTTTTATGAAGAATATTTATTCAAGAGTAGTTTATTAATAATCAATATTTGAAGATGGAGTTACAAACCATAATAGTTTCTCTTAGAAAGGATGTAGGCCTACCATTTATCTTAATAGTTTTAACGATATCATTCTAAATATTTTGGTAGGTATAAATGAGGCTATTAGCACCTGCATTTGTGATTTTTGTAGTCTACATATAAAACCATTGTACTTTTTGTTTTTCACAAAGTCATACGACAATAATTTCTAATTAAGTTTTTATTAAATCTTTAAGAGTTGATAGGAGTTTTAAATTGGTTTTTGATGTTCAAACTTGACCATAGCCGAGATGCCTAAGCAACTAGACCTATAAAACTCCTAAAATAAATACACCATTATTTTGTTTTTTTACTTCTTTGGCAAAATTGTCTAGGGAAATAGGGCATATTTATAATTTGAAGATTATATTCTTATTCTATTATTTCATCTTTGCTTTTCATTGCACCACAGCAATTTGAATTTACAAATTCAAGTCTCCAAGTTTGTTTAAGGACATTATATTTCTGGCAAGTTAGAAAATCTCCTCCTCCCAAGGGGAGTAAGTGAATCCTATATTCTTTTTGGTTGTACTTAGAGATATGAGACGTAAAATATTCCCTATATATACTTGTAATCAACTTTGCCAACTAAGGGATTAGGGGACATAAGCTTTTCAACCAAACCTACTTTCATAGTGAGAGTGAAGCCTAATTTACTATGTAACGAGCTGGACCCAACATGTTAGGAGACAGGACATTGGGAAAAGTAAGCTGCGTTTATTGTCGCCAACTTGTTGGACCAACATCGTGGGTCCTCCGCCTTTTTTAATCAGTCTACACATTCTAGCCATGGATAACGACGCATTAATTGCCGTTTCTTCACTTATTGTGTTCACAGGAAGTGTATTCTTGCAGAAAAAACAAAAACGTAAGAAACGGTAGGGCGTTCGAAGTTTTTTCTTGCTAGACGTCGAATTGAAGGTGTGTAGTGTACATGGGAATAATGAATTACCTACATTTGTAAAGTGAGTGTATAGCTTTGGACACATGTAACATCACAAAGAAAAGAGTAATTTTAATACAAATGAATTAGTTTAACTGTATTATCCTTGTTCCATTCAATTATCACAAAATTATGCAAGCCATGATTTTAAAAGTTACACTAGTCTGAAAATAAAACATGTGCTTCACCAAGGTTAGAGACTCATTCAACTCGATAGCGCATGTGCAGAACCTCTCAACTCAGCTATTATGTTGGGTTGGTCGTTTATTATCTCCAACAAATGAACCAACACAACACAACTTGTTGGCTCTGACCGGCTCTACCAACACCAACATGTTGATCAACATCGCAAACACGTTAGGAGTGCGTTCATATTGAAACACAACTTGTTGGGATCATGTCGGCCAACATGTTGTGTTACAATATAAACGAGGCTATAGAGGGAAGAGTCAGGCACACTATCCTTGCAACAAGTCATCTATAGTTGTACGTCAGAGTAGGGTTAGCTGTGCGTAGAGAGGTGGAGGAAATGCGACGTACCGGACCTGCAATGTATTTGTTCCCAAAACGCGATGTAATGAACATGCGATGTAATTGTAAACATCCTGATAATTGACACATGTGAACAGATTTATTTAATTTTAATTTACATTAAAAATGAATCACTTGAAATTATTCATTGAAAGAGACACGCGAGAACGCGACTTTAAGCGCTGGCTTGTGTACTGAGTGACGTCACACGCTCAACAAATCAGATGTATCTCTCCAACTGGTGCTACGTTCTATTCTCTTTACATATGAACTGTACGTGTAAACAAAGACGTATAGGTGAGAGGTGAGGGGCATGAAGAAAGGTACTGAACGCATTCCAACGTCGCCTCCTCTTTTTCCAAAAATAGAACACGGCACCGCAATTATAAGTAGGAAAACAATACTGCATAGTACATTTGTAGCATTTGCTTGCTACGTATGGAAGATTCCATCGCGTGTGGATTCCTCCCCTTTTTTATTATTTTTGGATAACCACTCTCCCTGTGTGGTCCCTTCGTTCTGTGTTCCGTGAGTTGTGCTGAATGATATATAAGACTTGTTTTGTAAATGATAGAGCACTCTTGGACTTGGTTCGCTAATAGTTGGACGAGGCTGAGGCTTCGGTTATTATTTATAAAATGTAAGCAAAATTCTCTTTCGGAGTATTTATCTACTTTCTGTATTCAAAATTCTCTTTCGGAATAATATTAATAGTTTCTTTTATTGAAATGATTGGACTCTGTTCACACATGATTAATCAGAGACTTTAGATAATTTAAATATAGGGATATTAAATGTTTTGGCATATTTATTGTTTATTTATCTCAATCCTTTTGAGTAATGGTCAAATTTGGTTTGCTCAGCTAAATATTAGATCTTGGAAATATTTATTAAATATTATATCTGGGAAATGTTTATTAAATATTAGATCTTGGAAATGTTTATTAACTTGAATTAATCTTGTTGTTAACCTTGAGTTCTAAGTAGTAAGGTTCTAAGTATGAGGTTGGGTGCTAACTGTAGGATAGCGCTAGTGATGAGATGGTTGGAAAACTTTACAGTAATTTTGATTATTGAACGCAATTCTTTTACCGGGATTAGCGAATATATTGTTGGTTAATTTTAGGATCAATATTAAAGTTTATTGCTATTATATACATTTTTTTATATATGATGAGCCAGCGTACTACTTTTCTTTTGTATCAATACAATTTTTTATTTTTTTTAAAGTTACGGGCAATACTCAAGTAAAATTATTGTTAGTATTGGAAAATGAGGATTCCCGAGGAATTTTATGATGAAGGTTTTGTATTTACAGTCTTTGGAGACTGAGTGGCATAAACAATGACTTTCGCGTTTGATAATGTTAACCAAGATCAAGAATTTAATTGTAAACATATTGTTGCTTTCTTCGAGCTAAACTATAGTAATGATGAGCACAATTTTTGTACATTATCAATTTTAATAAGGACTTCTTCCTTATTTGACATGTTGCAAATATTTAATTCATTCTTTTAATAAATGATCAATTCTGTTGACTTCTCGATTCATGCTACTTTCCTATTACTTATATATCCTTAGGTTTTATAACTTCCCTACTTTTAATAGGTGTTTTGTTTTTGGTGGGTGTTTCAGGTGTACATTTAACCATTGTTGAGACTGACCGTCAGGTATAGTCCGCAACCGGATAGGGCTGCGTGTTCTGGGTACAGTTGTTGTACTCAGATTTTCAATTTTTTTTAATAATTCACACAACTCACTCCTATTGCCGTTTTTTATTAGTTTATTTTTATTTTTGGACCCTACTTGTTAGGTTTTGGGTCAGGAATAGGGTTCAATTACAACATACAAAACGTTCGAATTAACCAAAACCTAATTTGAACTATCCACGGTTTTTTAACTGTTTTAATACAAAATTCTAATTAAAGACGATTTCGAATTAGTCAGGTTACACAGTACAAAATATATATAGGAATTTATGCTCCCAATCCCTTGTCCCCTTCCCCTCCCTTACTTGAAGAGCAAGTGCTAACTAGTTCTCACAATTCCTGTTATGAGCGTGCAAATCTGTCCCTTTCCTTTCAACTTATGAATTAAGATTTATGTGTAATTTATCCGAAGTCTATTGCGTTTGATTCTTTAATTTCATTACTTATGCATATTACTTATAGTAATTAACCTTAGCATATAGCCTTTATTGTCTGATTCACAGAATTATGTGTATTGTGGATTCATAGTTGATTTTTTCGTGGTAACGAACGAAGAACGACAGAAGAGTCATGAAGCATGAATAACAAACTTATTAAATTTAATTTTAAGATGTTTTAATCTTACATAGATAGCTAAATAAGTTTACTGAATTATTGGTTGGAGTGTATTAATTTGAGTACTATGGTATGTATGGTTTACTTTGTAAAATTATTAAATTTAATTTTAAAGCGTTTTAATCTTACATAGATAGCTCTGCACTGGGATTCTGGATCTTTTCTTTCCCTTTGAAAGAGAGTAGTTATGTCGTTCACGACCGTCGACTATCTTTACGAGAAAAATGTGATTCCGGATCTCCTTTTGACCGATTTTACCATCGACGAGTCTCTTTCGCCACCGAGAAATGTATCGAGGGGTCCAATAGCACGCGGTAGGAAGCCAACGATCTCGTTACGTAGGTAAGTAAAAGTTTTCACGTCAGATTATTATTGTTAAACATGTTTAGATTGTGAATTTAGGGATTATAATACTACACTATCAAGTAATAATTATAATAACTGTGTTCTATTTATATTAAATCCAAAACAAAGTAACGCCGATATTAATATTAAATGAGATAGAAGTATTGCAAGTTAAAAGTCTTTGTAAATATCTCACTTTTTATAATTTAAGACATATAGAATCTACGCCTATCATTTTTAAGGGAATATACTATCTTTAACTATTATTGCCTCCAGTATATTTAATTTTAAAAGTTATAAAATCTTATCCTAGGCCTCGGTTATATTTTAAAAGTTATAAAACCTTTTACTAGGCCCGGGATGTTAGGCTATAGTTTGATGAAGGCCTGTTAATGTTTCTTAAATTATATTAATATAAAGTAAACCCTAACTGATCTTTTTTCAACAAACTTTTTTCAAAATGTATATGCTCATAAAAGGAGTTTTAGAATAATAAATGAAACATTTTCCTTCTTCTGTGAATCTAAAGTTGCATATACCTACAGAATAATGATAACGTAGCCTAAGAGCAGCTTATTTTTTTGTCTAATACAATTTAAAGTTAAGATTTAGGTCTGCCTTATGTGAATGCAAAACATAAAAACTGGAACTGCCATTTCTATTACTTGGTGAAAGTATTAACGGGGATGATAACCAACCTTTTAGACAAACTCCTGACTCTTTCCAGAACAAATGAACGATAGCGAAAAGAGAGTCATGAATGGCGACAACTCTCTAAGCTCAGCGAAGAAGGGTGGTTGGAAGTAGTGCAGAAGCGATGCGTTGATAGCCAAGACTAGCTAAATCAAAACGAACATAGGATGAAAACTCAAAGCGAGTAGGCAGAGATAATGATAGTGAATAAGTGAAAAGAAGAAATGTAAAGAAACATCAAACTAATCACGATGTCTCCCGTAAAGTGTCACATGGACACAAAGTAAAGACCAGAGGATAAAGGGGAGCGGTGCCTGATGCATTCTTGTGGTAGGGCATAATATTTAAGGTAATAGCCCTATTTAATTTCATTGATCTATGTTCTTGATTTAAATATAAAAATGACGTGCATACGTTTATTTTGTACAAATAATAATATAAATGTGTAGTAAAAACTTGGCCTATTGATCAGTATAACAGACGCGTGATGTAGTGTGTTTTGTGCAAAAGCAAAACTTTATCTCTATTATTCTCTAGTACGAAATAATTTAGAATCTGGTTCTATTATTTGGTCTCCCCATAAAAAGTACTACTCTGTTTCTTGAAAAAGTACAAAACATGCTTGTTAAATTATTTTCCTATAATAATTAAGAAAATATACTAATTGATCATGTTGAACATTCTTCTTTCCAGGTTCTAATGACTGTCAGCAGGACATTCCTTCACTTTTTCCATGTCTGACTCATTCACACAAAAAACTAAATATGGGTGTCCCCTGTTGTAGATCATTTATCAACGATACCACCTTCAAATCTCCACACAAATTATAATAGTGCTGTGAACAACCAATAGATTTTGGTAGTATATCAAGGACACTCGTAGGAGCCTGGACGTGGTTACAAAAGATGAACTCCTAGTCCTGAGAAAAGATAAGCACAAACTCTTTGTATTGACTTCAGAATTTAGAAACCTTAGAACCTTCCGCTAACAAATTCCACTTTTGTAATTTAGAAGCAAGTAGTTCTGCCTTATATTTACTCAATTCCAAGTCTTTCACCAAGTTTTTAAGTTGTGGTTGTGTAATAAAGTGAGATTCACCACAAATTTAGTAAAAATATTCACTTTTATTCAAAGATTTACATGCCATACTGATACATTTCAGGGAAAAAATTGATAAAATCACAGCATTAACATTTAAATCAACATCACAAATAATCATAAAACTAAAAGTACACGACTTAGTACTGAGTCCCGTATGGTTTCTCCACTCAACTCAAAAACCATCCCTAGCACCTCTAAATTATTTCTGCCTGCCTATTGTGGTTCTAGCCTGAGGGTACAATCCCAACAAACTGAGTTTTAAACTATTCTCTTTTGGTGTTCCATGATTAACCCACAAATTGCACAAGCGTTAAAAGAGTTACTAAATTTAATTAAATTACATTACCTCCCGCAACTCCAAAACCATAACCAGCCCAGTCTTTTTGTGGTCATTTTCAGACTCTGTTACCTCCAATTAGTGAGACTTGATAGTTATTATTACTGGTGCAAAATGGTTGTTGACCAGAGTAATCTAAAGTTTTATTTGTCTAAAATTGTGGATTTTGTGTGATTAATATAATTTAGTAAACATTTAAAAATGATTAAAATCAAAAATATTGTTTTTTGTGCCAAAGCAAGATTTTTTTTGATCAAAGTTGAAGCCAATTGATATTCGATTCATCTTTAAAAATTTCGAAACTTTGCACACTCCTACTGGAGTATGTCATATTCAGTGATATATTTAAAATCTTTTTATAATTTATCCAAGTATTTTCTTCCTTCAAAGATGCGAAGGTTATTATAGGTGTCGAAATAAAGGAAATTTAACCTTTGATATTTCAAAGCTTCGCGCCTAGTGTAAATTATGCAAAATAATGAAAATGTACCATGATAATATTACATTTGGTAAAGTTTGTGTTAAATGAGAAATTATATATAATTTATAAAATGAAAACATATGCTAATAAAAACCTTCATACAAAGACTTTGTGAGTAATTACAATAACATCTGAAGATATTTCTTCTTTAAAGTGCCTGATGGTTCTGTTCTACCCAAGGAACAATTTTAAACTGCTTGATCGGGAAATAAACCTAAAACTTTTGTTTTTACTGTGCCAATGCTCAACTAGTGAGCTACCGATGAATAGTCACATGCTCGGACTCTTTTCAGAGGTCATTTTAAGACACCTCGTGAATATAGAAGTATTAACCACGAGCTGCTAATGACTATGATGACTAATGGTTTTCATTGCCAACATATCAGGTAGCTTTGTATAGGGTTGATGTATTCTATAATTAAAATTAAAATAATCCTATAATTTTGGGTTAGGTCTTTTCATAAGTTATGATCACTATTTATTGTGAAATTAACATATAATTCTTGTAATGCTCAGTGTTAGAAAGGCACTTAAAGCTAAGAGGCCTATATTTTAATACTGTGTTTTTTTAAATAATTGCAAAGGTGTTTTTTTTTCAAAGTGCTAAAACATGGACACAAGAGCTATTTTTATTTGAAATAATTGAATATAAATGATGTGTCAAAAACCCATAACTAAGCCTGACTACAAAGTTAAGTTTTAATCAAGAGTATTTTATTAATCTTATTTATAATGTCCCAAATCTGGCCAACAAGTCTGATTTTCTGATAGGATAGTCAGGGTTTGAATTCTGACACCACACCTTAACACTCCAATGGTTTCTTAATACCTCCTTGAAAATGAGGGTACCTTTTCTCTAAATTCAATCACCTTATTAGTGTAGTTAAAATGTATATCTCCACCCAAACAGGTTATAGTATGGCAAGCAAAATAAAAAATCTAATCAAAATACCCCCTACCCCCAACCATAAAATGAAAGTTAAAAATAATGTAAAATATCCTGAAAACCTCCCCAGTGATAAGTGCAATATCTCATTCCCCAATCTAATAAAAATTATCAGATGTTACAATCCCCATTTTTCCAAAATGGGGGCTCTCTGAAGTACATTCAAATTTCCCGCTTCACGTTTTAATTCTAAGCGCAAAAACTACGAGCGCTAGTTTCGTGATTCTACGTACTAACATTGGAATGGCGTTTCTATACTACTCCCTAATCTATGGTTTTGTGTAAGGGTGGTGCGAACGACTCGCTCGCGAAGCGAGAGTCGTTCGTCAACAGCTCTCGTACAAGAGTCGTTCAATTTGAATGTCTCGTACACGAGCGACCCATAACTAGTGAGAAATGTTTCTGTTTACCCCTTACATCCGTAAATAGTGTAAGAAGTGTTTCTATTTGGCCCTCAACCTGAGGAATAGAAACACACATTGTTTTAAGCTACTATTTCTGTTTACCCCACGCAGTGTGGTGAATAGAAACACCGAGTTAAAAAAACACACATGCAATTCAATTGTTTTAAATATTTTCTGGGAAAATTTATGGGTAAAGGTAGGCCCAAGCTTTAGGTAAGTTACACGATTTTATCTTTAGAACTACTGGTGTAGCATAGACTAGTAGAATGGAAAGTGTTGCTATTCACCCCATTTGATGTTATATCCTAAGCCTTTTTGAGCCTCCCATCGAGCAAGCTGATATGATGTGCCTTTCCCCAATTCTATGAACCCTGTACACATTCTTAGGGTGCAGGTTCATTAATTTTTCATGGTTTATCCGTTTCATACATCCTTTATATGTCTTATTCATAAATAGAAAAGAGATATTTAGTTGATGTAGTGTCATTGCAGCCAGTAATACAACATTGCATGATACGTCCCTTGATATAATTAAATAGTAATTAGTTATATAAATGTATAGACAACTATATTTAAGTTAGCAATACTGTTTTAGTAAATTCTAAATTTTATACCTCAAAATATGAGAAAGAAACATATTAATCATATAAAAGCACATTATAGTGTTACAAAATAATTGTAAAAAAAACATGAACAATCACATTGGTACCTAAATTATCATGGAAGGCCTAGTTTATGTTAATTATACACTGTTATTTTTTCATTTTATTAGTGTAGGCCTATATGAAATAATTTATTAACACGACTTTCAAAATAATAGTGTCCGCTAGAAAACTTTACATATATAGTGTATACTATTAGCTTGCTCTTTTTTGATCAAACATTTTATCCAGTGTTTTAAAAGTTATTAATATGTTTACAAGTTAACCTACATTTAGCACAGCAAACTACAAATAACGTTTTAATTTAGTCAAAAATGTATTTAAATCCAGGAAGGAAAAATAATACTTAGGTTCACAAAAATTTATATAAATAGCCTTTAACACATTTTAACACCAGGCCTTATAAAAGTGAGATAACCCATTTCTATTCTACATGTATTCTTACTCAATTTTAAGGTTTTCTGGTTACTAACGCCTGTTATTTTAATTATTACTGTGTACATTATTTTTATATTTTTTATTAATTCTCCTGACTTGCGGCTTACTGTTAAATATTTAACCATTTTTATATAACAACACTCCAGTGTTTAACCTTTTTACTTATATAATTGTATGTTTTATCTAATGTTTTGACTTTATTAAAAATAATGCTATGACGCATTAACAATCACTTCTTATATTTAACTGTTTGCATTATATTTATCCGTATTATCAAGCATTATCTAAGTCTGTATTATTTTATCATATCTTACACTCCTTACGAAAGAGTATATAGAATGTTTTCTAAAATGTTGTAATCTTAAATTATAGAAAATTATTTCATCACTATCTGCTACAATCCACTCTCGAAGAATATATTTTGGCCAAATATGTTTTTCACAAAATCTATCATTAGATTTGTTTATTTTTATAAGGTTATTTTGATCAGAAATATTTCATGTATTTTTTTCTCACAATCATGTCTCTAGAAATTTGAGGGCGTATAGACATTACCACGTCAGTTTTAAAACAATCTGGAAACTTACATTTATTTTTATTTTTGACATGGGAAACCGGTGTTTAGAGATAAAATCTTATAAATCTGAACAGCTGTTGTTATAATTATAACGTCACAATTATCCGCAACGATCACAACGCTTTCTCATATAGTGGCAAATCATTCAACTAAAAAGCTTCAAAGTCTAATCAACATTTATAAAGGGTTTTGAGTAGGCCTAGTGTGTCATAGGGGTGACCGGCCCTAATTCACATTTAAAAAAACGTCGATAGCAGTGGTTTGCGGTGGGCTACAGACTCTAATCACTGGTTCAGCTATGTCCTATAGAGAGCCCACCCAGTGCTGCCAATCGTACGATCTGGATACTACTTTTGATATAATTTCAACACCTGTACAATCCAATATTGGGAGATATCTTAAGGCTCTGCTAAAAATAAACAATATAATGTATTAATTATTGTTTTATTATAAAAATAAGTAGATTTATCAATATTGCGAAAGTAAAAGCTAGTATCACCAATTATTTACTAAGCGCTCGTTATTTTATTTTTTTAAACATATAATTCTAGTAACAAAATGTACATAGTACTCTGCCGGTCAAAATGATACCCGTTTTGGGTCCGTGTACTATCTATCGCTTGAGGTTAAAGCGTTGGCAACCCTGAGCGCGCACATCCAATGATTAGGGATGGGAAAAACTGCTCCTTTAGTGGAGCAGGAGCAATCTGTTACTGCTCTACCACTGGATCTGCTCCTTTTTGTCACATTCACTATATTTGTACCTACACTAGTGATGGGAACAATCGAGTAATTACTTGATTCTCTTTAAAAGGAATCTAGTATTCAAATAAAATAACTCGAGTAATTCGAATTCGAATAAAGTTCAATTTTTCATTTTCCATGTAGTAACTTGTTATTAAGTACACTTTTTTTAGAACAAATTATTTGTTTACTAAATCTTTTGAGGGTTAGATAAAACGATTCAGTGTACCAGTAGCTTACGCTGGCCTAAGTCATTTTATCACCAAGCGGGTTTCTTCAATGTTAATCATCAACGTAACAATTTATTGTGAGAATACATCACATACTGTGCTTGTATTGTTGAAATAATGTTTAGTTCTACGTAGGCTTTCTCCTTCAAAACTCATTTGTGACTCCCCAAACCAACTATAATAATAATTATAATCAAACAAGACGGCGCCCATTTCAGTTAACCTTTGTGGGGGAGGTTGTGGAATTACGGTTGACGGGGGGCAGAAAGCGATTTTTTGTGAAGGAAATTGTAAAAATTGGTTCCACATTAAGTGTGCGAATTTGAGCCATGAAGATTTTGGTTACCTTTCACGTAATAAGCATGTAAAGTGGTTTTGTGTGAAGTTCCACAAGCTAGATAGTGCAGACATTAAATGGCGCAAAAATCTAGACAAACGCATTGGCGAAGTATTTGAGGTCTTGACTAGCTTGTCGGAAAAGAATGAGGAAGTAACAAAAGTGAAGGATCGTGTCTCAGCCCTGGAAATTACAATTAGTTTACACGACGCAATGCTTAATGAATTGAACCAATACTCTAGGATAATTTTTTTTTAATTGTAGACGGGCTACCCAAAGTGACCGATGAGTATGTTGTGGATTTGGTAATCGAAATGGGCCTTGAGTTAGGAGTGAAAGTGGAGGCGACGGACATAGACACAGCCCATCGACTGCAAACTAAAAAATCAAACGTCCCAAGCATAATAGTGAAATTCACGTGAAGGTCTATCAAGGAATCCTTTCTACTCAACAAACATAAACTTAAACATATTAACTCCACAAAGTTTGTAAATGCTACTTGCCACCCGCTGTACATCTCAGAACATCTAACACCTCTGAATAGTCTGTGGTTCTACCAAGCAAGGAAGCTCAGAGATGATGGGGCTTACAGATATTGTTGGGTTAAAAATGGCAAGATATTTTTAAGATATGATGACAACTCTGCAACCATTAGGTATACCGGGAACATCTCAATGTTGGTACACCTGCTAACATGCCTGAAGTTATTGCACAACAAAACGAGGATAGCTTTGTAACTTTGAATAGGAAGCAGAAGAAAAACCAGAAAAATGGGAAGAAAAAAAATAATTTAATTTATAATGTGATTTTAATCATGGCTTACATTAGGTACTTTAGTATAGTTATAGCTATATTCTGCTTTCTATATCTAGCACATGAGTGTACCTCACGGTGGCCAGCCTTTAATATTAACTATGTTAGTAGTTTTAATATAGGTGTTACCTTATATATCTTATTGTGCCACATACTAGTCCAGTACCAAGTGGTTAATTGGTTAAACAACCAGATATTGTGTCCCAAACTGTCCTTAATAGTATTAATATGAATAGTACTACTATGCTCATCTCAAATTCCAGTTTATTTTTGTTTTTTAACTGTAACCCTAGTTCCCCTATACACACCAGCCTATGAATACATATAAGCTAGGGTTTGACACAATTAGAGACTTCAAGTACTGCTACCCGAATCCCAGTGTGTCGATTTTCTATGCTAATATTAGAAGTCTCCATCATAAACTAGAGGACATAAATGCCCATATAGAATATTTAGAGTATATAAGTAACCGTCCAGACCTCATACTCCTTACTGAGACATGCGTAAAGGAATGCGAAAATCAATTTTTCAATGTTGAAGGATACAAAAATATCTTCTCGGGTCGCAATGATAGACCTGGGGGTGGTGCCGGTATTTACATTATGAACAATCTTAACTTTGAAGTGATGCGAAAAATTGAAAAGGATATTTACTACATAAACATCTATATACAGAATATAGACCCTCCCTTAAGTATAAGTTTTGTATAAATCCCCCCCCCCAACATCTCTAATTGATTTCCTTGATATGTTTGAAGCAATACTTAACCGTATATATTGTTATAATAGCATAATAGCTGGGGATTTTAACATTAAAAGTACATATTAGAAGTATCTAAACCTGATAGAAAGCTATGGGTTTGGCCTGTGTAATAGACTTCAAGCAAGAGTTGATAGTAGATCTGAGAGTACAATTGACCATGTTATTACAAACACTCAATCATATGATAGAATGTGGGCAAATAATATACACTCCAGTCTTAGTGATCATAATATATTAATAATTGAAATGGAGTAAGACAAAGTGAATAGCAGAACAGGGAATAGAAACCGAAGACAAAACCCAAACATTAGGATTTACTACAAAACCATAACTAATTTTCTCCTAGAAAAATTGAACTCAATAAATACTGACAGATTTAATGCAATTAAAATATATGGAAATATTTTTAGCATTTTGAGCCAATCCTTAGACTTTGCCAAGAGAGGGCTAGATGATAGGGACAAAGTATTTTTCGGTAAACAGTTGTGGGTTAGTAGGGAACTCCTAGGGCTAATTCATCAACGGGGTAGGCTATCTAAACTTGCCAAATTACATCTTCTCAATGTGAATATAGCTAATGATTATATTCTAGGCAGAAATAGCGTAACCTTCCTGAGAAGAAAGCTACTCAAGGAACACTATGCTAAACAATTTAATGACGTTTCTGGTGACCCCAGGAAAATGTTGAAAATTGTTAACAGTGCTCTGAATAAAACTAACTCTAAGTCTAATTTTAATACAATAACTAAAATAATGCATGATAACAAAGAATTTATCGACAACAAACAAATATGCAACATTTTCAATAATTACTTTACTGAGGTGGTACATTCTTTAAATTTGAAAATACCAATAAAGCCGTTGGAAAAACTTATACCTTTTAAGAGGAAAAATGCTCAATTCATGTCTTTAATATACACAGATGAAAGTGAGGTGGCGGAATTTATTTCTGAACTTAAAAATTCTGAGAGCCACACTTATGATCATTGTTCTAATAATTTACTAAACAAAATTTAAGAACCCTATAACAAAATGGATTGCTCTGCTGATAAATAGATCCTTTGAAGAGGGAATAGTTCTTGATACTCTAAAGATTGCTAGAGTCATTCCGATTTTTAAGGGTGTTGATACCAGGGCGGACACCTCTAACTATAGGCCAATATCTATTTTATCGGCCGTTTCCAAAATAACGGAGAAAGTGGTGAAAAAAAGACTTGTTAGATACTTGGAACCCATAAACTTTTCCTCTCCAGGGCAGTATGGCTTTAGGAATAAATCTAATACACCAATTGCATGCATGGACCTAGTTGACCAAATCCAAACTGCTCTAGACAAAAACCTGAGGTCAGCTGGACTATTCATAGACTTAAAAAAAGTGTTTGATTGTGTAGATCATGCAATCCTAATCTACAAACTAACTAAAATTGGTATACATGGGGTATTACTGGAATGGTTTAAGAGTTATTTATCCAATAGGTCTCAGTTTGTCTCCATAAATAACTCTACTAGTACGGAAGAACATATCAAGTGTGGAGTTCCTCAGGGATCAGTTCTGGGTCCTATATTATTCCTAATTTACGTAAATGATATAGCCAAGGTAGACTTCGAAGGCCACCTTCAATTATATGCGGACGACACATGTATTGTGTATGTTGATAAATCACTACTTATTATTTTAAAAAAAAATGGAATCTGACCTGGTACTACTTGATGACTGGCTTAAACTGAATAGACTAACGCTTAACCTAGATAAAAGCATGTTTTTGATCTTTAATAGGCTTAATAGTAATCACGACACTGGTGTTAAAATTGACTTCCAAGATAAAGAATTAAAACACGTCAAGGGGGTAAAATATCTAGGTTTGTTGATAGACTGCACACTGAGGAAAGAAAATAAGTGCGTCCCTCCCTGGGGTCTAGAGGTTAAGGTTCTGGTTTGTCTCCAATATATAGCCTGATTTTCTTAAGAATCTTCTGGAAGCTCCTGAATCCCCAATCTCCCTTTTGATTTGGAGGGCAAAAAACCTTTAAAAAATACATAATTTTACTAACTACCCCCTTCCCCTCATATAAATATGGTTGTATACCAGCACTGATTCTTCTCTTCAAGTAAAACATTTAAAGTGCTCCTCAATGTGAAAAATAATTATAGTAGGCCTACCACAACACACAAGTGAATCTAAATTTAAAAATTGTAAAACAGAACAGGAACAAAGTGTAAATTGTATGTAAGGCCACACACATTATTTAAATCACTGCCCTTTGTGGTTACCACAAAAATAATTTAAATATCTTCCAGAGGTATTTAATAAGTCATACATTTTTGCTGCCTCCTCCCCCTAATACATTTTGACGCCACCCACACCCTCGGTATATTTTGACACTCCCCCCCCCCTCGATACATTTTGACGTCACCCCCACCCTCGGTACATTTTGACACTTCCCCACTCCTCCACTCAATACATTTTGACGCCACCCCACCCTCGGTACATTTTGACACTTCCCCGCTCCTCCACTCAATACATTTGAACGCCACCCCCACCCTCGGTACATTTTGACACTTTTCGCCCCTCCACTCAATACATTTTGACGCCTCCCACTCCTCCCCTCGGTGTAAATTTCTAGGTGCGCCTCTTTTGGTTAGTGTAGAGGAAACTTTATTTACATGAATCGTTAGATCGATATTTGGAAGATCGATTCAATGCACTCGATTTTTTGCCTGAATCGATACTACGTTTCTTGATCTAGATCGATCCAGAGAATCGATTCAAAGCCCATGAATCGAACATCCCTACAAGAACACAAAGTATTCACTTGCTTTCAACTGTACGACTGCTCCAAAATATCTCCTGGGCATAAAGGAACTAGGTTGCTCCGGACCTTTTACAGCGCATATTTGATCCGTGGCGTGGACCAGTTACAGAAAGGAACAGCTCCTTTCGTCTTTAAGAAACATGTTGTGAATGTGACGTCAGAGGAGTAGTGAAAAAAAAGGAGCAGGTTGTGATCAGTGATTATTGGTTGAGATTTCACAAACCATCCCTACACATGAATGATATAGTCAAAAATGGCGTCTAAAGACTATAGTATTGTTGAATATTATGCAGAACATGAAGGTTATCGTTGTGGATATTGCAAGTCGACGGATACAAACTACAGTCATGGTTAAGTAAAATTTAATCACGATTTTTTCTCCAAAAAATTACTTGGCTTTCGATTTATTATCTGATGTACCGCACATCCCTATTGTAATCACCTTTCATACTTACTTAAAGAGGCCTAGTTTGTGGTAACTTTAGAAATTGATTTGATTTCTTTAAATCACTGCTATTAATATTTTTACTCTTCTATTATAGGGTTACCTCAATGTATTCTAACTTCAATTATATTTTGGTTAATGTTTAAATTTTGAACAGCCATTGCTTTATTATGAATAAAGCCCCGTCTACAGACTCTGGCTGTACCCAAATAGTCAAGTACACTTGACTTGATGGCTTTACACATACCACGCACTTGAGATCGAAGACTGCAACAAACTATTAGAACGGCAAACTATCCTTTCCACACCCTTGAGTCTGCAGTGCTTCTTCCTACCAACGATCTTAGAAACTATGGATGTTTCTGAATAGTCTGCACTTGCGCACTTTATTTTCTAGAAAACTGCAACGGTGTCGACTTAAAGGAAGGACGTCAGTTTTGATGGTGTCTGAATTCTCTTAAAGTGTGCTGATGCACCCCTTAGAGCACACTTTACTAAAGGGCACATTTGATGTTGTCCTTATCATACAATTTAGTTAAAATAGCGTTTTAAATGGAATAAATAAACTTAAACTGTAAAATGAATAGTTTGTAATGCTGTGTAATTTATTTATTTACATTTGTCATGCCGAGATCACGATCAACTTAACATAACATTCACTTAAAGTTAGCTTAACTTATGTGTGATCACGATTCACTTAACTTAACGTAACAACTCGAGCCAAACATATGCATTCTCGAGTATTATTATTATTATTAGCACCGCGTCTTACTACCTATTCGGGTTATATGCACTTATGCTAATGTGTAATGGTAGGGTGATTGTGAGATGAAATGAAGGAGCTACAGTTTAACATGGAATCCGAACCACGATGGAGGTCTGGCATTCCCCACATTCACAAGATGTCTTGTCAGAGGTGAAGATTCTCGAGTATGATCTGTGGTTTTGTACTAGGTGATGATCTGTGAATGTTTACAGTTTTCAATCAATATAATAAATATCTATTATTAAACTTTTTTGATAAATTTAGTTACCTATTTTAGTTTAATTATTTTGTTTCAATGTCTGATCACTAGAACTTATGCTAAAGAGTAAACATAGGTCATAATACGAACAAATGAATTACTAAATATCCCTGTTGACGTTACTCACATAGTAGTTGGCTGGCTAGATCATGTGATACTCTTCAAGTAACGTAAAGTAAAGTAAAAGACCTCCCAAGACATCTCTTATGTTAA
The DNA here is from genome assembly GCA_902151425.1 of Timema shepardi. Classification (NCBI taxonomy): domain Eukaryota; kingdom Metazoa; phylum Arthropoda; class Insecta; order Phasmatodea; family Timematidae; genus Timema; species Timema shepardi. The sequence continues at coordinate 260,269 of CABFVX010000070.1, forward strand.
GTTAACTGCAAGTCACCATTAAGTTAAGTGCATCGTGATCGCTTCCATTTAAACACACGAGGAGGTCCTTTACGTTAAGTTAACGTTAAGTTGACTGTGATCCCCGCATCAGTAGGCTAAAATTGTTTCTGTAGCATAAAAATCTTTTTTTTAGTAAATATATTTTTTAGTTTAAAAAGCATTTTTTAATCATAAATAATAGTTGAAGTATTATCTTTGAGTGATATAAGAAGTTTAATAACAGGAAAATAACAATTTTTTATATTTATATAATCTTTGGTAACCCTGCGTTTTGCACAGCCTTTTATATGGATTTCCTTTGTCTCTTCTGTACTCAAAAATTTGTAAATATTCACGTTTAAATTCATCTAATAATTTTATAAGACCACTATAGTGTGCGCATAGGGAACAAAACACTATCAAAAATTGATCTTGTTGCCATGGAAACATTACTTTCATAAGTCAACATCAGGTAGCTCTAAGTGTACTATGCTGTCTGATGAAAAGTTTCATGCACCCCGTGTACTTTAGGGCACCAGAAACGTATTTTATTAAGGTGTACAAGTAAAGTGCAGACTTCAGAGACAGCCTATGTATTTTAAACGCCATCCGTCAACTCGAATTAGCATAGGACACTTGCAGATTTTTGGTGGTTTCTTTTCACTGGAAATGACAAATTATCCAACACAACACAACACTACACACTACACCACAATACTACAATACAACCATTATATTTAATGTGCGTTATCACAGATCACATTACTCTTCTAGCTGTATCTCTAGCAAACAAATATTAAACAGTTGCTGCCTGCTGGTCAAACATCACATCGACGGCGTGTCAAGGGCGACTGCAAGTTTCAAGGGTGTTTGAGGGGCGCATCAGCACACTTAGTGACTATTCTGATAGATCTACACTTGCTCGTGTGATTGCCAATGCAACTATCAAGTGAACGTCAAGAGATGGCGACATGTAAAGTAGACTATTTGGATACAGCCTCTGTTTTCGTAAGGTGCGTAGTACTCCGTAAGAGATCGACTCCATGCTAACAAATTGCATTGTCTACATAGTTCTTATCCTTAATACCTTCCTCATTACTCTGTGAGGGTTGATTAACTTTAACTTTCTATGGACTGGTCAATATGGACTGCTAAGGACTACAAATCATAGCAAAGTAAAGCCCCATCTACAGAATCCATAAGCTCCTCATCCATAAAACTGGAAATCACATCTACACAGTCCATATACTTAGTCACATGACCACACCAACCAATGAGAAAGTTGGGAACAGTGTCCAATTAAACTTTTCCAAAGAAATTTTTTTAGAGCTAGGCGCAAGCAGATGACATCACAACTGAACAATTATTAACACAAGTAACTACACTGTACTTTTTGATAAAACATTCAGGATGGACTACATTTGAAGGGTAGGTTAAGTGCAGTCACAAATAATATAGACCCATCTATTTAAAACATGGGCTAGTTAGTTTAATTGCTATGATAATGCAATTGGTGCTTTCATTTTGATGCGCGTGCAAGCTTACTTTACTGTGATTGGTAGTGCTTAGAAGTCTGTATTGCACCATCATGCTCTCCTGTTACCCTAAACTTAAGAATACAGGCCGGACCTAACCGGAACCTCATCCATAACAGCAATGTCGAAGGGCAGCACATCACATTTTCCCCAAACTGGTGTAATGACATCAAAGAATTTACTTATGAGACAGCTAATTTGGTCTTCCTTGGTCCTTACACTACTACACCAAGGGGGTTTAAACCTCCGCTGGAATGGGACCTTAATTTCGAGATTAAATTTTAAACTGATTTATCCTGAGGCAATGTCCACTACAGGTCCTTTAGCCCACAAAAAGTCATTCCCCATAATAATATCACACAAAAGGTTATCTACAATATATAAAATCTATGTCTACATGAGAAATAACCAATTTTAAGGCTAACCTAAATTTGTTTGTTAACTAACATTTTACCACCATTACCCAAAATAAAAGTATGGGGAACACACTCCTCAATATTAATGTCACATTTTTTATGGAACTTCATAATCAGGCGCAGATATTCAGCACTAATGAATGCTGCATTGGCACCCGTGTCAATTAAAGTTCAACCGGGATTAAAATCCATACTAAATTCAATCATTGGGATGGGGGCTATGAGTGGCATTCGGGAGTGACGTGTATCCGGACTACTCTCCTGGTTACACATCATATGTTTCCCGCCGGACACTGAGACTGAAAATGTCCTAGATTATTACACTGAAAACATCTCACACGGGACATGTCCAGTTTCCTAATATTTCCACCATCCATACTAGTATCATTCCTAATATTGGGCCTACTAATCATGGGAGGCGCCCGTGCAGACATAGGGTGCCCAGTACCTTTTACAGAAGAGAAATG
>CABFVX010000070.1:270604-283582 GCA_902151425.1 Timema shepardi
TTTTTTTTTTTTTTATTCAATCTGCAATATCCTCTTGTTTATTCCTCAAGTAAGAGCTTACAGGGGATATCAAAAATCTTTGCCTTCTTTTCTTGAACCCCACTTATTCGGGTAATTCCAAGAAACCTCCTTTGTTTTCCAACACCACATCGAATGTTGGGAAATAAAGGCATTTTACAAGGTGCATCTTGATGGTGAACATTAAAATAGATACGGTACTAACTAGTATTTGCTTGATGATATAAACATTTAAAACTGTAGTATAAGTAAAAAACTATACTAAAGTTTTTATAAGTATATGTGGACCCCACCAAATTCCATTGAGGGTTTCGAACCCCCCTTCCTCTTTCTACGCTCTTGCTTACTACTAGCTTTCCATATGCTCATAAATTAAAACAGGTCATTAGACACGGTGATAAGAAAAAAATTAAAACTTCAAATGAGGTTGGAGAAACAGGAGCGTGAAATGTATGTGCATAGTAGTAATGTGCTTGAATTTGTAACACATATTGCTTAGACAATATATGAATAACAGTATCTGAAAAAATTGTGAGGGCAAGATGGACACAAGAGAAATGGTTTTCTTTGTTCTTATTGTGACTGTCGAAAAACCTTTAAATAAAGATGAACACATCTCAACCCATGCTTCACTTAATAATAATTTGGCTTCAAAATTGGCCTTTAAAAAATAACGCACCTTCGTTCCCATTTTATTAGAAAGAATGGTTTAAAACCTACAATCTTTTTTGTAGTCATATTTAGCTTAGTGATCTATTCCAAATAATATTAAGGCAATTTAGAAATAAATGTATAGTGGCCAACATTGATTGCTATTTCAAATGTTGCCATTTATTGGCGTTGTTTATTTCATATGGTCTTTTGTTAGGTGTGCTGCCCTCGAGTTTAAACTTTCTAAGTCACAGAAAAAAGTGCTGAAACGGATGCACAGGTTTCTCTCTCATGGAAATACAAAGTCTAATGAAGGCAGGTCTGAGACACCAGAAATCATGGGTGAGTTGGTCTTATAATTACTCATCTTTTTATTCATTATACATACATAATTGTATTTGTTTAAGACTTATTTATTTGTTCTATGCTTGTAGTTTCAATTACATTATTAGTGTGAGGATAGTGCATTTTAATGAAATACATCTGTATTTACCTGTGGAGAAGATGAGGAGTCACATCATAGTGTGAAAGTAGAGAGTACTAAAACTAATGCAGTTGGTCGGAATCAAGCCCAAACTCTTTGGTTAAGTGTATAAAATGAACTAATGTGGATTGCTATGTTTGTTGATTGTCAGATGTTTGCCCAGTGATGGACATCCCTGGTCTTCACGAGAAAGCGCTAAAGGCAGAGAGAGATGCTGAAAGTTTGAAGGTGTTGAGCGTAGATTCAACCATTACAGAGAAAACGGGTAAGCTATCACATATTACTGTATTTGGTGTTGGAAGTTTGTCTTTGACAACTCAGCCATTGTGAGTGTTTTAAAAAAAAGTTTTTTTATCAAATCTTTGTTTACATACTTTACGTCTTCTGGAGCTATTCTTGTGTTTACACTTACAAGGTAGAGCTGAGGAAGGTAGAGTTTCAAGGAAATGTACCTGCATTTGTGTTAAGGGAGCATGAGAAACCATTTAGGAAAATACACTAAGATATATTTGCTTTGGATTTGAATGCTTATCTCCTGGTGTCTGTAAACTTTATATAAGTTGAAACTAATTCCTATGTTTGCATGTCTATTGGTGTCACCTACCTGTCAAGTGTTACCGGAGGCTGAAAAATTAATCCCAGCCCAGCTGCACTAGGAATGATTTATTTCCACATTTAGAATTTACATTTCTCTCAGCAGGGAAATGTTGCATTTCTCTTTTCTTAGATTTGCCTTTATAATTCAAGTAGCCATACATACCAGTGGAATAGCACCAAACTTAACTCAACAAGAGGGATATGTATGAAATATAGAATATTTCCTTCTCTTACTTATGTTATGCTTTATTCTTCCTTATTTTGTTTTACTAAGGGCACGCTCAAAGTCCTTCACAGGACAACTGCATCCCTGGGCCAACTTTGCAAAGTCCAAGGGGTGAGAATAAAGATCAGCCCATTTCCAAGACAGGTATGGTTGAGTTAGCAAGCATTTAGCCTTAATAATATAAATACAGTGTGTTCTATTTTTGAAATATTTTGAACAGGAAATTTAAGTTTAATTAAAAATGAAATTGAGACATATATTTAAAAATAAAATTAGAAAAACAAGATTGTAACCCATCTTTGGACATAAGAAAAGAGTATGCTCGAGAAGTAAAACAAAACAATATTTTGGCCTTGGTTCAAACGAGAATGGAAGGAACAGGGAAAAAACACGTTCAAAAGCAATAGTATTTATTTATCTCATTTAGAGATTTATATAAAATAATTAAATTGCTATATCCTTGATGGGCTGTGTTTTTATTATATTGTTTCTTATTTTATCTCTAAGGAACTAGTGACATTTATAATAACAGAAAATACCTTCCAAATTTTGTTTACCTCTGCATTTTAGTCGCTAAATTGGCACTAGACCATACTAATAAAAAGCCATATTTAATGAACTACAATTTTTAAGGTGCATATGTCGACATAACATCCATGCGGCCCCCTTGCAAGAAGGCCAAGTTTCTACGGTTGGAGCGCAAGCAAAAAAAGCTTTTAAGCCAGGGTTTCTCAGAGAAAGAAGTGGAGAGCATGACAAGAAGGGGTAAATCTTTGGGGAACAAAGAGAAGAGCCTGGAAAATTTTCTGAATGAGCCTCTTCCGCCCAACCCTGCCCACAGACTCGAGGTGAGGTGTCAGGCACAGGATTCACTTCAATAACAAAAGAGTTATGGAACACAATATTCCTTCACAGGATGTCTGGTTGGACTTTTGAATAGATGCCTGGTGCTAGTCAAGGTTACTAACTTCTTAAAGGTAAAAATCCTTGCCATGCAATATATGTGGAATTGGCAGCTCTGGCACTTCATAACCACCAAAAGAATCCTTAATAACATAGATTATTTTGTGCCTAAAATAAAAAATTACTGCATTTGCCTAAGAAAAAATGGATCTAGTCTGATACACCCTTCACCTTAATCATAGAACTGAAGATATTTGTGTGAAACACCATTACAAATGAGTAGTGGTGTGTTAATGGTGACAGTTTTTTACAAATATTTTCAAATCAAATTGTGAAAATTTTTATTCGAATGCAAATAATTTTGAATTTGAATGGTTAGTAAAATTTTTGTTTAATTTGGTATTACTTACTGGCATACAGGTAAATATTAATTAAAATCATTATTTAAAAAAGTTTATAAACTTCAAGTCAGTATGTGTATAAATATATATATATATATTAAAATTTCAAGTTAAAATATACACTCACACAATTTTGGAAATGGTTTGAGATTTGTCACCACCACCCCTCGTGTCTTTGGGTGTGGGCCTGGAATCTGTCAGCATGTCTTTGGGATGAGTTAAGGGGGAGCTGATATTGAATACTTGCGTGGGTTCATGATTGGCGTTAGACTTTGCTTTTAAAGAGGTTCATTAATACTACTATATCTATTACAAATGTGATGTTAGAAGTGAAGTTAGAATGAAAGAACCTATTAGGAAGCGTGTGACAAAACGAGGTGTTATTAGGTTTACCCAATGGCCTGTCCGTCCGACTCATAGGTGGTCCCCACGTGATCGTTGAACTGGGTTCCCTTGGCTCGAGTGGCAACCCCTGAGACTGGTACTGATGAACCGGCATCTTAGCCCTCTTAGACCCAAAACTAGAAGAATGACCCCTAGCCTTCGATGTTCTGTAGTCAGCCACGAGGGGCTCAATTCCCCTCATTTTAGCCAGGTCCTTGGCCTGGTTTCTTGCGATGGAATGCTGACAACACCTTCCTGGTCAGCTCCTCTAGTTTATTTGTGTATAGAATAATCATAACAACATTGCAACATTCATTTTGTCATTCACAACCACTTCCTGAGGAAGATGCTATAATAGCATCGAAATATTGATGTGTGTGAGTGTTATTATTTTTATTGTGCTCTACCATTTTCCTAATATTCTATCATTTTATTTATTACCAATTGTCTTTGCTCAGTGCACTTTATTTCATACAGATTACACAAAAGAGATTTTCTTCTCGTTTTACACAACAAAATCATCAAGACATTTAAAACAATTGTGTTTTCCTTTCACTGTCCAACATTCTTTACTGTTGAGTAACACATTTTCCAACACTTGTCAGCTGCAAGCAAACACACTCGTGATATTTCGCTGCGCTTCACAGCTTTTTCTCTCTCTCTATAAGAGAAAGAAAATACATACACTCACTTCTTCATTGATAACTGCTTACATGGTCTCAGTGAATACGGATTTGAATGTGTCTTAGGGTGAGTTCCCACTCATTGAGTTGTTGATGTCAGGGGTGGAGTATGAAGGCTGAACCTCTTCTGTTTCCTATCTACCTCCTGGTTGATAGGTGTCTTCCTTGGTATCCCTCGTGGTCTTGCTTCTGGATCTGTGGACAGAACTGGGTTAGGATTCCTGGGCACAAAAAGTTTCAGCCTTTCTACATTAATTACCATCTAATTATAAGGATGATTACTCAGGACCTCTAAGATTTGAAAAGGACCTGCGAACTTTGTCAAAAATGTCTTAACCAAGTTCTTCCTCATAGTCAAATAGACCCAATCCCCAACATGGTATGTAGTTGATTGCGCATTACCATCAGGTTGTTCTTGTAATTAGTCTTCATAGTTTATCCTTGCTGCTTCGTTCTTGTAGTTTAGTCTCTTCTTCTTCAGTCCGGTCGAAATGTGAACCCTCCTTAACAGTTCAGCTGGAGTCATCTAACTTTGGCATTTTCCCCTTGTATGTCCTTAGTCAGCTACAAACATCATGAGCTTAACACTTTTTACTCGAACATAGGTTTAATTCTAGTCGTCAATGGTTTTATGCTCTGTTCCTAAGAAATAGATTGTTCTTCTCCTAAAATTACCCAATTTTCTTTTTTTGGTGTAGCGATCTGATGTTTCTGTTTTTCACCAAAAATATCTTCCCTATCAGTCCTCTTGACACACATACAGATTTTTTTTTTTTACCTGGTGTAATTTTTACGACGCTTCTTGTGGCTTTCCCTGGAATTGTAAGTTTTCGGTTCGCTCTTTGCACGTTCCTTTCCAAGGCTGTCTTTCAGTCATCTTCTATGATGTCAGATGCAACTCGGCTATTTTGTGGTTCCTGGATATTTAACCCCTATACCACCTAGGCCATTTCTACCTTCTGGGTATCTTTGGGCAAACTTTTGTCTACACTGCACAACATTTGAATGCCTCTCGCATTTTCCCCTTTTTAAATGCTACCAGATAGGCTTCATACTTATCCTCCAGCCACTCAAACCTTCACAAATTTCTTTGGCACTTTCATCACAACCTTTAGAACTTTCCTGGTGCCTGGGCACAGACTCTTAGCAACAGAGTAACAGTTAAGAATATCGGGACTCAAAACAGTCTTCATAGCGCAGACAGGGCTAATCACTCTATTTATATCTGTGCTTGTCCTTCTTGTCCCCTTATTAGATGTTCCACTCAGGTTATGTGTAACATCCCCTAATCACAACGTCTGCTTGGATATATATATATTATTGCTGAGTTCTTAGTCAGGAAGTCTAGGCCTAATATGCCATCATAACGTGCATTGGCCCAACATTTCATCTCGTGAATTACAATCTTGTAGGCCTTCTCACCTACCACTAAATCTACCATAACTTCTCCCAAGCATGCATTCTGCGACCTGATAAACTCTAAATCTCGAATCTCGGTTTTGACAACTTCATAGACTTCACACTCTTCTACCACATTACAGAAACTTGTGCCCCGCTATCTACTAGAAAACAATATTTTTTCCCTTGAAAAATACACGCTAACACTAATTCATTAGTGCATTCTTGCTCTTCAACTGAGACTGTGGGGACAATTCTCATTGAGGACTGTAGTGTGTGGCTTCTACGACCCCTTTCTTGTTTGGGTGATGGATAGCTTTCCCAAAACAATGTCTCGCTAAATGCCCTAAATTACCACATCTAAAACATTGCTTTCTTTACATTATTGATGACTGTTGTCTCCCCTTGCCAGATCTGCAATCCCCCATTACAGAACCTTGTTTTTTTTACATTTGAAACAAGGCTTCCCTTTGTCCATGAAGCAATTTCTTCTACCACTGCATTCCTCCCTCTCTTGAAGTCTATGATCAGCTTCCACAACGTCTATTGCTTTCCTACTGCTTCCCTAACCACCTTAGGTTTTGCCAACTTCGTAAATTTACCTATTTCTCCCACAAGTCTGTTTAAAAACACATCTAGAGCTCTTTGGTCAGCCTCGAATCGAATTACTTAATTCTTGATTGGATCATCCCCTAATTCATACATATTGATGTTAATTTTAGTCAGCTTTCCCCTAAAAAATCAGCTTGTTTACTGTTCCTGAAGATATCGAATAAGGATCTCTTCAATCCCTCAAAACTGACTGTTTCTATACAGCTTGAATCTGAAATAGTTAACTCCAAAGCCTCTCTTCTTCACTGTAGTTTAGTTACTGCCCTTAGCTCTATAGCTCTCTATCCAGATATTATTGATGCTTGACTTATCTTCTCGAAAAACACTAAGATGTTGTCTTCTGCTTTCCCATGGAACACTGGAATAGTCGACAATAATGTGAAATTCCTAACTGTTGGTATTGGTTCATTTTCACACTTATTCTTCTGAGCCACTTCTAGCCTAACATTCTCTGCTTTTACTCTATCTAGCTCTTCTGCTAGATTGCTAATAGCAGTTTGTAGGTCCACCTTCACCCCCATAACTTCAACTAAAGCTATGGTAATTGTGTTTAAGAATTCCTACATTTGTTCTCCACAGCTCCTCTCTACAACTGGTGATGCACCGCTTATGGCTTGGACCTCCTCTTCACTGAGTCCTGGTACAGTGTCCTTGTTCCTCCGGCATGTACCAATCGTTGTACTTTACACAGGCTTTCACTCCCAAAATATACTTGTAATAGTATTTGATGTTTGCAGACTATATTTAAAATATGTATACCAGTAAGTAATACCGAGATTTTGCTAACCATTCAAATTTGAAATTATTCATATTCAATTTGAAGATTTCACCATTTGATTTGAAAATATTTGTAATCATAAAACCACCATTTGCACACCTCTAATAACAACTCAAATATTGGGAGACAGCTGAGCAACTTCAAATCACTTCATTGCTCCAGGAAACACCCCCCTTAAACCTATAATAACTTGTAGCCAGTTGTAAACTGTTATTTATGTTTTTTCCTCTAATATTGATTGTAATTTCTTACATAGTTGAAATTTTAGGCCATATTGTGGCCCTGTGTTGATGACATTTAGTAACAAATCATACTTTGAATTAAAAGTCTGAAAGTCTTTTGTATTAACTGGGTGGGATTCTCACAAAAAATAGTCACAGTTTTCAGGCTTTACAGCAATCTTTTATATCAAAGTAGAACACAAAGGTCGAGAGATACCTTACATTATGATAAACACACCTTTGAAATTTCTTTTTAAATAAAACAAATTTTGTTTTAAAAATTCTCAAATAAAAATAAACGTATTCATAAATATTGTAGTATAGCAAATATTGCAAAAATTATAAAATACTTCAATAATAAAACTCACATATATACTTTCCTAATTTTATCAAATGCATTTTTTAAATCACTCACAAATTATTTATCTCTATAAAATATGCTTAATATTTTTGGCATTTTTAATAAAGGATATATATATACACACACACCATCAACTTATATTAGAATAATACTTTCACTATTACATTCCACAATCTAAATCGAAAATAAAATGACTTCACACAATTAAGTAGTGATAGCCAAACTTTTAATGATCATAAACAACAAGAGATATTTTATGACAAATGACAAGATAAAAACATAAATTCTATCAACTATTAAATTTAAAAAATCTCTACATTTAAATAAGTAGCTAGTAAAACAAACTGGTTAATAAATAGATGTATTTAAGTCAAGGGTTTATTGGATGATCCCACAAAAACTTTTTACATAATTATAAGATCCCAAAATTTTCACAAACTTTCTTACAATATATATTCAACAGAATATTAACTTTATCATAAATAAGACCTGAATATGGTGTACATCAATAATAACACCACCAAAACATGTTGACTTAGAGAACTTAGCTACTATCAAATAAGGAGACGAGAATAAAAATAAAGATATAATTTTGTTATTTACTACTCCTTGCCAAATCAAATATGAACATTATTAAAATTTCATTTATGTTGAAGACCGGTTTTATAATACCCTTCACCACTAGCCAATCAAAAAAAAAAGTGTCACTAACACATATCGTGCATCAAGTAGGTGATAGCTTAGAACAGGGGTTTCCAACTTGAAATTGATCGAGGGCCACAATTGAATCCACGAGCTATGCAAAAATGAGAACAGATGTTTAAGTCTTAATGAAATAAGAAGTGGTCATTTAAACATTTTTAATTACAAACTAAATGAATTTACCTACTAAAATATAGTTTTAATATAAAACTCCAGACTGATGTAAGAAATAAATTAAACATGAAATTAAACAGCTGGAGATTTCATACAAGCCACATAAGTAAAAACTTTCTGTTTCTCAGTTAAAACATCAATTTTACTACAACAGATTACTTTCTAAAAACTTTGTGGGCTGCCAGTTGGAAACCCTTGGTCTAAAAGCAAATGGAAATCATTAGAGGTGGGGTGCTTAAATCCTCAATCTATACAACTTCTTGAATCCTGTTCTATTGGGGATCTAAATGAATATAAAATAAAGAATATATATTAAACACAAATATAAAGGCATTGACTTAAAATCACAATTTTATTAATTCATAAAAGGAATTATACAAACTTATAGAAATGGTAAAACAATAAAATCACAAAATCATATGAAAATAATAAATGTATTCAAGGAGTTACTTTTGTTCATTGTAGTGTCATATATATTACAGATAAACTCAAATAACATTTACAGTGGCACTAAATATTTAATAACCTTTTCTTATTTTAACTAAAACTGAAGCAGGCCTCAATGGTCTTAGGGTAAAGGGGTAGCCTCAGGACCTCATGTTTGTGTGTTCAAACCCATCTGAGGTCGATGGATTTTTACTGAGTGATGAAAATTCATATCACAACTTCCTTTGGAGGGGGAATAAAGCATTAGGTTTCATGTCGATTGTGTCATGTAAAAGATCTCCGGAAATTATGTGAAAATACCTTTCCGGCAAAATTGGTTGGTTCTTTTTCTCTCGCGTGTAGAAATCCAGTGGGGACAGCAAAGAGAAAAACATACTCTCAGGACTGCATTAGGACATATGTTTTCTCCCAGATGGTTCAGCCAGTACTAATTCGCTGAAGGCCATGCCCATGTACAGATGGATAGGGAGCACATTAGGACCAACCCTTGGGTTGAAGACTCATTAGTATTAACTAAAACTATACATTTTTAAAAGTTCGAATTTGAGAGATATAGGATTCTACCCATCTCTAGCTTGATGAGTATGTCGAAATATGTTTGTAAAATGTAACACAATGCTTGGACATTACAGATATTAAGTTAATGAAAAATTTAGCCACATTTTATATGACATTTTAGAAAATATTCTAAATAGTTTAAAGCAAGTAGTGGTAATGATTAAAGTTAAGACTTAGATAGAAAACTCAGGAATAGCTATGATAAAATATATAGATTTTCACTTGATGAATTAGATAGTTTTATGAATGGTAGATGAATTAAGTGACTTTAATATTCAAAAGATTGATTATATTTTGCTTTTAATGAACAACAAAAGTCATATATAAAAAATTTTCAATAAATTGATATAACTTCATCAACTAAATTAAAACATGGGTTGACGACAAGTCTAAAACACACATACATCATATTAAAATTTAGTTAAAAAAAACATGGATACAATAAATTAGGGACAAAAACAAAGTTTAAAGATCAAAAGTGTTGTAATTTGGTAAAAAAAATTGAATTAGTGGGTTAGCATCTCCCAATGAACTTAAATAAAGTAATGAAAATGTTCTTGTTACAATGTTTTGAAGAATATAATAATTTTAATTTTAAGGCTCTGTATAAAATCTAAGCCTTATCTTGGTTCATTCCCATTTCTCTTGTGATAATCAGCCATTAGAAGGATGCTGATTTATATCTTCCGACTTGTTTCGGTATTAAAATACCATAATCATGGACATTGTAAAATGAGATTAAAGAACCATGAAGAAAACTTGAGAATTATGTTGTACGAAAATCTTGATAAATTACCGTTATATTAATGAATTTGTAAAAGACAATTAATAAACAAACAAACTTACCAAAGTCACTGTGCGGGACACAAAGTGTTGTTACGACTGGAATATGGAAACTAACCAGGGTGGGGTTGGTAAGAAAAGATTAGTGGCAAAAACAAAAGACTAATGAAAAACGAGCTGAGCAAGGTAAAGTTGTCATGAGCACGGTGTAAACTATTGGTAGGAAAACTACTATTAAAATAGTGAATGTAAAATGATATATGAAAGCAAGGATGGATAGCTTAATTGAATGGATTAAATAAGTGAAGGGTAAGGAACTAATCTTCTCAACTCTGGCTTGAACGGGTCATGATCTACGCTGAAAGGTAGAGCAGGATAATTGAGGTTACAGGATTTTAATGTTTTTAGGTAGATGTCTTAATGTGTTCACAAGAATTTGCTTTGATAGTTGTAATTGTTCATTAATGATTTATTTATTTTGGAATACAGTTGCTTGAATGAAAAAATTCTCGGATGTGTTTAATTTCGTACCTTTATGAGAGGTGTGAAGTGGTTTCATACATTGATCTATTGGTTTAGGTTGATGGTTAGAGTTTTTTTATATGGTCTGCAAATTTTGATTTGGTCCTATTGTGTTTGAAATCAGATGCTCTTTATGACGAACCCTAAAACTTCTTCCAGTCTGATCAATGTAGATTCTATTGCATTCACAAGTGAGTTTATAAATTCCATTTTTACTATATTTATCATTTTTATTTAACTTACTGTTATTAAGATTTCTCTTTATTGCGTTATTGGTGGGAAAAGCAATGTTAAGGGTTATACTTTTTAATAATATTTGTGATGCGATGAGTTTTAGGATCAGTGTAAATAAATTTAACCCATTTCTTCTTATGATTAGATCTAATTTGGTTATTATTAGTAAGGGTGTTTGAGAAATTATTAGAACTTAGTTTTTTTTCTAAAGATTTTTAAAAATGGTAGTGTGGGAATACCCATTATTAGTGGCTATTAATTTGATTGTGTTGAGCTCAGTTTACTGAGTGAGAGATTTAGTAATCGATGAACAGGACTATTGAAGGTAGTGAGTTTATGAGAAGTGGGATGATTAGAACCATTAGGGATGATAGTATCAGTATGGTTGGTTTGCCTGTTTATTTTGTAAATTAATTTGTTTTTCAAATTTTTGGAAATATTGAGGTCTAAGTAGTTGATACGACCATTATTTTCATTCTCAATAGTGAAAGAAAGATTAGGATGAATGTTGTTGATTAGTGTGGATACATCAGAGAAATTGAGTCTAGTGTCATAAATAATTAGGATATCGTCTACATATCTGCAATAGAATTTGATGTTTAGCATATTGTTTAGGTTATTGAAGATGATAGGATCATATTTTTGTAAGAATATTTATGACATATGATGTGATTTAGGGGATCCCATTGCAAATGTATTTTAGACTTGTCATCAACTCATGTTTTAATTCAGTTGATGTTATATCAATTTATTGAAACATTTAATATAATACATTTTGTTGCTTATTAAAAGCAAAATATTATCAATTTTTTTTAGTATTAAAGTCACTGAATTCATCTACCATTTTTAAAACTATCTAATTCATCAATTGAAAATCTATATATTTTGTCATAGCTATTCCTGAGTTTTCTATCTAAGTCTTAACTTTAACACATTTTATATGATCGCCAAAATTGGACCTTTGATTTTAACCTCAAGCTTTATTCATTCTTCTGAATTTTTCAATTTTCATTTTGCATTTCAAAAATTGACCTTTGCACACAACTAATCGAGCCATGTCTGGTTTGTTTTCAACCGTGTTTGTAAATTATTAATAATTAATGGACATGATGGGAAAGAGATTGAAGACCAAGTCCAGCAGACTGGACTTTAAGGAGGGGGTATTGTGAGCAGGTTAGGCTGGTCCGATCCAACCCGCCCAGCCAGGAGTTGGAGCAGACGTACCAAGAAGCATACCAAGTATACCTCAAGTATCAGATGGCGGTGCATGGTGACTCAGCTGAGAAGTGCACCCTACACCAGTACACTCGCTTCTTGGTAAAGTCGCCTCTTAAGGTAAACTGCCAGCCCAAACCTACGACCATAGGGTGTCACTTTTTAGTGAGGAAGTTAATTAGGTACCTGTTCATAGGAACTGCTCCATAACTTGATGTTTTAGCGTGAAACTATGAATGCTCCATTTACCTAACCTTCTTGGTTCCACTATGATGATGTTTATAATATAGGGTCATAGTGTAATCAGTTAAGGTGAATAAATAGACCCCCTTTTATTGTAATCAGTGTGTACAGCAATTTTATTTACAGCCTTAAAACAATTGTTATGTGTAAATAAACTCCCAAATAATTGTGGGCACAATATATATAGTTTTGAACAAACACTATTTTATGTGTTGTATGATTTACTTGTTCCAAAAAATACAATGGGATCTCCATGTATTGAAGTTTTGGTTAATCCTCGTGACATTACATAGAAAAACTGTTTTTATTTATTGGAAACAAAATTCTATACATCAAATTTTTTTCAAGGCAAATCAGGATACCCCCCCCCCCCCCCCCCCCCC
>CABFVX010000070.1:283708-308323 GCA_902151425.1 Timema shepardi
CCCCCCCCCCCCCTCCCCCACACCCTTTCGTAATGGCGATGGTATAGGAAAAAATATACTGGGGATGTTGCAAGAGGAAGAAGGGAATACTTGGTCAAGGTCATTGCGAAGCTAACGGGTCGTCTAGCGGGATGGTATTGTCTCCATACTCCTCTCATTCTTTCCTCATGTGGCTGCGTTTAACACAGTACATCATGCTCTTCAATTCGCTGAAAATATTCCTGACAATGTATTTTATGGACCTAATAAATGTGAACACTTTTATGACGAATCCTCATTGACATTTACTGTGCAGCAAGACATTAGAAAGCTTTTCACACAAATGCAAATCTATTTAAATACTAGAACCTACATGTTTTTAACGGTAAGTTCAACGCTTTTTTTAAACTATTTTTATGAACAACACTTGTACATAATGTGACTCATGTTCACTTATAATGAGTGCATTAATTAGGAAATAATTGTAAATACAATAGACTACACAATATCATGCATAAAAAAAGTTTGTTTCTCTACATATAAGTTTATTTATATCTAACTTTTTTTATGGAACCACCGCCTTCGATAAATGGAGGTCTGACTTAATTTAAATTAATTGAGCAAGCTTGGATTTTTTTTTAAATCTTAATCTTTAGCGTAATAATATTCAAATTTCTTATACTATGTTCTTAAAAACTTAAAAAATATGGAATATAATTTTTTAATAGATTAAAAATTGACAGTTTCTATTTTATCTTGGCATACAGTATAATAAATGCTCATTATAGTGTTGCAAAAAATTAAAAACAATTCTTGTGATTAGGTATTTATCATCTTTCTTTAACGGGTATTGAAATATACTTTCAGCGTTTAATTTTTCACTGCACATTTCCAAATTTTGTGTCACTTGTCAGAGTCAGTTCTTGTGATCAGGAATTTGTAGGGTTTTCGACAGATGGAGGCCCTCGGTGAAGTTTTCTTTTCTCTCCTTGTTTGTAGGTCGTGCTAGTGGCGGTGGCGTCCCCTGAGTTTAAACGTTCTGCAGATGAGAGCTACGCTCTATTTGTTAGGTATCAATTTCACATCCATCAGGAGAAAGATGATAAGTGGACTTACCCGGCCTTTGAAGAGTTTCTTGTGGACTCCCCACTTGCGGTACTTTAGCCTCGGGCCTTCATCTTGAGAAAATTATGATTCACTCGTTCACTGAACATTTATAGCAAATTAATCCCCCAACTCTTCTTATATGAAAAAACCATTCAAATGTTTGTGTGGTAATCTAGTGACTCATGATGCTTTGATGTGATAGACAAATATATATCCAAAACCAGAAACAAATGTAAAATAAAAGTTTGTATAAATTTGATGTACATGTTTAAAACAATATGTTTTAAAATGGTAAAAACAAAAAATATAAAACTAAGTGGCTCTAAATTACAAATAGCTTTTCTTCTACAGTATTTTAACTTTAGTTGAATAATCTTTGGTATGGAAACAAACATTCGGAGGTGAATTTCTCATAAATTAGTTAGGTGTACAAGAGTTTATTTATGAGGGTATCTTTTGAACTTCTAAGTTCAGTGGACGTGTGAATCAGACTTAACTGATGTTACATATAGACAGTTTATTGATTATGTTGTTTAGAGTTGTATTTCAACCTTAATAAGTGTGTGTGCGTGCATGTGTGCTCGCTCGCTCCCATAACTATTGGTCAACCAGACCCCAAACCGATATAATTTATCACTACGGCCCAGATTTTGATTACCTAAAAATTGACTTAAAATTTTCAAAACATGATCTTAAAAGAATGGACAAAAAATAATATTAAATGCACACACCTAAATAAAACACATGTCTTGCAAATGTAAAATAAAGTTATCCATGTAATGAAGTCTTTAACACCTAAACTCTTACTCAGCTGAATATAATATTGATTTACAAATATCTTCTTCAGAATCAATAGCTACCACCTTTCAACGCAACCCTCTGCAGCCTATTTGCGATTTCTCACCAGGAATGTGTTTTTTACAACCATACAATCAAAGAGGATACAGAGTTCATTGCTTGCATTATCTTCTCATCACAACTAAATTTTGGAAACATTAAACTTTATGCATTTATAAAATATTGATAGTATTTAGAAATATTCGTACTCGACATAAATGCTTAAAATGACTCAAAAATTCCTCTGGATGCCTAAAAATGACGCTGAAAGGACTAAAACCAAGAAAATATAACCTAAAATTCCATAATGACAAAACATGACCAAAAAATAACCTATAAAATATACATTTCTACAACAAGGGAATCATAAACAGAGTTGATATAACTATGTGTATTCTATGTGATTAAGTAAACATTTACAATGAGTCATTATTATTAGTTATTATATAAGACAATCACTACCACTTTATTACCCAATTCAGTGATTGCCTTGTCTAATGAGTCACTAGTTTTGGATTGGATTGTTGGCAACGGGGATCTTGAGTTTCAAATCCTATCTCAGTGTACTAATTGTAGTTTATCCTGAAAACCCACCACCCAAATGCGAGTACATTTCTTCTATTATTCTATCGTCCTTATCCGATTAGCATAATTAATGTATGTGTTTAGCCCAAAATGGCACTAAGATTGGTTGGAAAAAACTATATCTTTATTAAAGCAATGATTTTTATCATCATTAATATGTATCTAAACTCTTCTTCGAAGAAAGTTATTTCCACTTTTAAAGGTATATTTTTATCATGTATGGTAAGGGAAACACACAAGAGGGAACAAAGCTTTGTATGGAGGAAGTTGTATCTATCCCTATTTCCTGTACCTTCCTCCACATATAAGTTTTATATTAAATTTAGAGACATGGAATCTGTTACCTGCCATTCATTGATATGTCTCTACCTATTATTAAAATATGAAAACTATATCAAACATGTTATGGTATATTTTGTATAAATTATATAAATATACCTTTCACCAATTCCATAACTACATGCCTGATTTGAAACATTGTGAGAACCCCGAGTTAATTTGAGATGTTTGGGTGTATAGCCATGGCAACCCCAGGACGGTCCTCCACAGGGCTACGGTTCATTCCACCAGCAGTATTGGTTAAGCGGCCGATTGGTTGCTGTCGGTGTAATAGATATCTTGCCCCGCTGTATCTCCTCTGTGTATTTCTACTATGACCCCGACCTCGGTCACCTCTCGCTTGGGACCTATGCTTCGCTCAGGTGAGTGTTATCTGCACATTAACGCTCCCGTCATATTTCACATAACAATCAAGACATTATTTTGAGTTGAAGTAATCTTTAAAATTTGAACGAAGTCACTTAGGGGCTTGTTTTTAAGTTGCCGGCAACAATGCCGAAATATTATGATATTGGTGTTAAAATGTGTGTGTGACTACTTCTACTATAGAAGACAGAACAAAGGAAGAAGATGTCACCTTTGTGCATTGGATTCTTCCCACATTTTTCCTCTTTCCCTAGGTGGGCTTTCTTCATCAAATTTACTCTTAATAGTTTATTTTTCCTTTTTCTTTAGTGTTATCACTTTCCTTTATTATAAAATATTTATCATTTCAAGTATAGTTCCTGTTTTAAAGTTAGTTTTAGTTATTAATTCTTAACAAGCTATTCTTTCTTTTCAAACCATATTTAGTTACATCAATTTGACAACACTGCAAGTTTTCAGTTACATATTTCAAATCATTCTAGAAACATGTAGTTCCATAGCCTATCCTGGTTTGTTTTCAATGTGTCTCCTCTAATAATAAAGGAACATCTCCAAAAATTCAACAGTGTGTGAAGTGTAATATAGTGTAATAATTTGAGAAGAGAGAAGTGTGTTTTTCTATCTAAGCCTAACCTAACTATCCTTTCAGGTTGACGTCCTTCACTCTCAATCACATTATTATACAGTGTTTCTACGACCTACACTGTCTTAGTATAAATTATTTTTGTATTCTATTATATTTATATTTCCTCATGTTCTAAGTTTTTCGAAAATTCTTATTTAAGATTTGAGGATAAATTGGAGATTCAGATTCATAAAATAATTTATTTGGCCCAACTATAGTTTAAAATATGAGTTTCCAAATTGTGATTCATGGGTATTCTTTGGCCCTCAATTTTCTTGGTAGCATCTCATAACTTTTTATGTTTCATGATGTAAATGGTTTGTGGTTTCGCCTCATTCATATAAAATATCTTGGAAGTTGATTGAGCTGAAAAGTGGAAGTAGAGAGAATCTAATTAGAAAGAGGACAGCAGAGAAAGTTGTTCTATAGGTTTGTAAGAGACATGCTATGGAGAAGAGAAGTGCCCTTGAAGTGTAAGGAAGTGCTGTATAGGGTATACTTTGTAGCAATTGTTACATATGCAGCAGAAACATGGACAATGAATGTAAGAGAGGTTAGAAAAGTGGAGGCAATGGGAATGAGGTTTGTTAGGAGCATATTAACTGTCATGAGGAGAAACAAGATTAGGAATGAAGTTATTCAGGAAAAAGTAGTATTACAGGGAGTACATGAGAAGTAGAAGAAGCAAGACTGAATTGATATGGCCATGTATTGAGGATGTAAAAAGAGAGGATGCCAAAGAAAATGTTGGAAATGAAGTATGTATGTAAAAGATCGCAAGGTAGGCCAAGAAAGAGATGGGAGGAGCAGATAACAGAAAGTGTACAAGTTAGAGGTGAATAATGGACGCAATTAAAGGAGGAAGAATGGTTTAAGTTTATGGGAAGATGGAGGCATTTTAACTAAAATGACCCGACCACAGGATGGAAACAGTTTGTTGAAGAAGAAGAAGCTGATAATTATGTTTATGTTTAAAGAAGTTCACAATCATTCACTATAGCAAATTGTAACTAAATAAGTTAAACTATTAATTAATGTTTATGTTTAAATGTATAAATAAACATTTTGTAACCATATTAAAATCTATTGAAAATTTGCGTATAACCCGAACGAGTAGTAAGATAATAAGCTAATAATAATAATAATAATAATAATAATAATATTGAAAATTCATGTAATTTATTTAACTCTTTATTTGTCTTTGTAAATAAAAAACGACACTAATTTTACTTAAACTCAAAAGAGATTTGTGTGAAAGTTTTACTGGACATTTAATTTCAGATTTGGTAACTCATGATTTATGAGACAATTTAAAGTGAAGCTTTAGCAGGTAAAATGTTTTTAAAATTATTCACATCTGAACAGGTTTTATTACAACATATGTTATTTATTTGCTGTATTAATTGAAAAGGGTTTTGTTTATAAGTATTGGAATTATTAAGAGGGTCATTCTGAGAAAATTGACCCAACCATGTCCAATTGCAATTTTCCAACTGTTTTTAAATTTATTTGGTAACACTGCACACCAAAGAAAAGTTAATATTTTTCTTAACGCAATAGAATATATTAATTTTATCCTCCTTTAAAACATATTCCGATTTTTTCTTTCTTTCCTTAATTGTGTGTGAAATAGGGTGTCTAACAACACAGTTTCAACATTTTTATCAAGGTTTTTAGTGGGTTTTAAAAGCTAAATATACAAATAAAAATATGTGTTAGAGTAAGAAAGGTTTAAAGATGTTTTCCTTTACTGTCAACAATTTATTCTTTAACTAATTTGTATTTATTTTAAATAACTAAAACTGTCCCACAACATTCTAGTCATTGGTGTCCTTGGTTCACACTTTACTTGCAAAGTTTGTATTAGAAGCTAATTTTAAAAATCTTCCACCAGAGTGCAGGCAGTATTTTGTCATTAGTGTCTCCTGTGAATATGGTGTGTTCAGTTATTTCTCTTAAAGAGCTTCCTTTAAAAGAATCCATCAAAAGATGTTAGTATGTTTATTATTGTGATTGGTAGGGTATCATTTAACACCTAGTTATAATGTTTATAATAATTTAAATAAAATAGTTGTGTAAAGATCTTATTTGCAAGTTTTGAAAGGAATGAAGTTGTTTTTAGGTTAGACATTATTTTGTTTGGAAGGAAAATATTAATTTGGCTATAATGTCATTGGTGTCCTGTAATATATGAGACACCATTGACAAACAACGGAACATCAATGACATACAACACTTAACAAGTAGCTTAGCAAGAACTGTTTCGACATTAGTTAACATTGTATTCTGTATTTTTAAATGTGATAAAGTGTTATTATCCACAAGTGAGCACAATACATTTTTTTTAGTGGTGGGCCCTCACAGTATGGGCAAAAGGGCATTTTTTTAAATATTTTTTTTCCGCCAAATTTTTTGATAAGGGTTTCAACAAGGTACATGGAATTTCTTGGAGGCAGGACATGGCCTTAGAGCTCCTCACGGTGTTGGAGGAGCTCTCAAACAAACAGCAGTCCAGAAAGCTCATCAGGGTAAAGATTTTTCAACAACAGATAAACTATTTAGTATCTTGGTCAATCAAAATTTTTGTTATTCCTGAGAGCAAAATAAATCTGTCTATGTCTCGAGTTCCTCAAAACTAGAAATCAGTGCCAAAAACTATGGCCATGCACCAACTAATTACAGTAACTCATGGAATGAGTCAATACAGACACATAAGTTGCTTCTGTAAACATGAACATTTGCTTGGCTGTGATTGTTATCCTTTGGACCATTTCAATTTTGACTTTACATTATTAGACAACCAAGAAAAAAAGGTTCATAGTTGACTACATCTGAAATCTCACTCTCAATATTTTATAAAATGGAAGAATTAGCTGATGAAATCTTGAACAAATGTGTTGTCATATACTATGATGGAAAACCTTAACCCAGGTAAGGTGCTGGACATAAAAGAATTTGGTGCAAAAGTGAAATGCATGACTAAATATGGAAAAGATAATACACATTTTTGGCCTAAAATTGACAATATTGATGAATATGCTGTTAACATTATACTTTGTTTATTGGAAGAGCCTAACAAATTAGCCAGTGGACACTTTGAAATACTTATTCAGCTTTGGAAAGAAGTAAATGCTTATTTAAATGTTTTAAGGGTTCTTACCAGTGTAATTTTTATTAATTCAAAAATTACAATTAGGTAGACCACCCAGTGTTTGCCTGGATTACCCCTTTCCCAGCCCTATTTATTATAAAAGCCCAATTCCCCACCACTATCCCCTTTATTTTTAATAATATGAAAATTTGCACATGAGTCTATGCTAAAAGCAATAATTCACTGTAATTAACATATTACATTGACATTTTTAGAAACAACTTATTATATTAGGGATCACATTGATATTACTAAGAACTACAAATTATTTAATGAATATTTACTATTAGTTTTCAACTCCAACTCCCCTTTCCTGATGGTATTCAAGAAAACAATTCTGAAGAGGGGCAAGTCATACAATTACGAATTACAGGGCATTCAATGTCTGATTTGTGGCAGTAATCAGATGTTTCTGGCAAATTAAATACACCCATAAAACCAATACCCTCATGTAGGGAATAATTTCTTCTTCAGTAACTTCATACCACTCTTAATCCACTTTACCTATTTTTTGTTGCCTAAATTTGAAATATTTATTTGTATTTTAGGCAAAGTGCTGAAAAATGTTATTACCTAACACTAGTTTAATATAACATAGTTAATTGGAACCTACAGGTAAGTCAAGCATAGGACCAGTATTGCCCACATATTCATTTGGAACATCAAATTGTAGCCTGTCAGTAAATGTCAACAAAGGTGGTTGAAAACGTCTAACAGCAGCACAGTGACTGCCCCTATTTAAATTGTTTTCCAGATCCCTATCACTTAATTCAAATAATTCAAGATCTTCATTATCATTGTTACACTCAATATTATCGGCAGAACTATCAGATTAATTGCCAGATACGTCGTTATTGAGCTCCAAAATAATCATATCATCTTGTAAGGAAGCCATTCTAAAGCAAAACTAACAGTTAAACTAATAACGCTAAGAAAAAATAAAGTTAATATGAGATGGACCTCTATATTAAAAAATAACAACTAAATATAAAATAGTTGGCAAATAGCCCAACAGATGGCTTGGAGAGTGCCGAAATATGGCGAGCGCTTTCATGAGCTTGGGTCATGAAAGGGTTAACTTAACTGAAATGTATGATTATAAATATGTTGTTGATTTGTTGAAATACATTGAAACATATATTCTAGAAACTAATTAAAACATCAATGTAGCAGTTACTAATTGTATTTGGTGTTGCAAATTGTCATTGGTGTCTCAAGACCATCACTGGTGTCCCAAACAGTTTAATTTAAATTTGTGATTTATAAATTTAATATTGATACAATTTTATAATGTTAGAGTAAAAGCTTTCAATCTTACTTAAAACTCATAAAACAATCATTTAAAAGTATGGTCATTTATTAGCTGTACGATGAGAAGTAACCATACTCGAATCGAATGTAAAAAAAAAATCATATTTACTTTAAGTAAAATGACATTTTATGTTTACGGTGATATTTGATATAATTTATCAAATTTTATGGCCAAACCTAGTTTAAACAAATATATATTACAGTAGCCCCACGGCATCTTTGGTGCTCACTGACAGCTCACAGCTGACTTCTGACAGTCCACATTTAGGTATATACCTAAATTTTGACTGTCAAAAGTGACAGATGCTAAACACATGTTTTTACAGATCATCTGGTTCAGCGTAGGGATACGTAATCTGGTCTGGTAACTTTTTAAAACTGTCAGAAGTCAGCTGTGAGCTGTCAGTCAGCACCAAAGAAGCCATGGTGCAACTGTACCTCTCTGTAGACCAGTTTATTTTATTTGTCACATATTTCTATATATAAAAAAATACTTAACTTTGGGGACATCATTGACATTGGAAGCTGTTTTTTATGTTAAAAAATAATAATAATTTATGTTATTATTCAATGCTGATACAAAAAATGAATCTTAAATACACTCTACAACATTATTATAATTTCCATAGTTGACATAAATAAACATTCTTTTTCTAAAGTGAGTGGGTCAGTTATCTTAGAATAACCCAAGAAATACTCTTTCACTTGTGAGTTGTATACAGATTTGGGTTGAATCTACAGTAACTAAACAAACAGTTGCAGCACATGGGTAAACCGTAAGGGAGGGCGCTCTCTTAAAAAAATGTCAAATTATGTAGACAAGAGGTTACCTAATATCAGCCAAATAATATTCTATATTTTAGCTGACAAACTACATTTTAAAAAGGATAAAGTTACTAAAATTGAATAAAAGCTATATTATATTTTTTTGTCAATCATTGGAAATGCACTGCAAAACTGCAGTATATCATCTACTGGAAGCTCATTTTTGTATATTCATTGAGGCGTTAGGGTTGAAATATCTTTACTCCACATAAATTATTTTTGAACACTTAAGTGATCTTTTATTTGAAATACAAATGTATCACAAACTTTTTTTGCTGATAGATTTAAATTCTAATTATTCAGTTGTCGTTGTTTTCCAGGCTTAGGTCCTTTTGCGAGCATCTCAATTCTTTCCTCTTGTCCATTGAACACAGGGGGTAGCTAATTTCTAGTTTTGATTATCTTCTTTTCAAAGTTGTCCATAGCAGCATGAATTCTCACCGAATCAATGTGCAGAACTTATAATTGAATAAACAATAATAAATCTTCATAAGGCTTTATTTTTGAGTAAAAATTTATCCAAAACAAGAAAGTTAACAAAACCAGCATACCATTTCTGAGTTATATATTTTCTGAATACCTGCCAGTATATTTTCGAAACATTCCAGAATATCGTCTTTGTAAGAGAAGACTTGTTTGAATTATCCTGGATTTAAAATTACATCTATTTTATGATGGTAGAGGTATTTTTTTATTGCATACATGCTCTAAAGCCGCTCTTCTGTCTATAGAATAGGAGAAAAAGGCGGCAATCCCATTTAAATTGACCAACAAAAATCTCACACTTTTTATATTAGAAGCAGCTTGTTCGAGCAATTTATTTAATTGATGGGTGTAACAATAAACAAAATGAGCAGTTTTATATTATTTTTATTTTATTTTAACATTTACACCTCCCTCAAGTCCGCACATAACCGCAGCTCCATTGTATGTCTACACGATCAGCTTAGCTGAATCACTTTCTAAAATAGGATCAAGCTGCTGCTAAATATATTGTGGCAAACCGTCTGCGTCTTGCTTTTCCAGGTTCAAAAAGCCCCAAAATTGTTCGCGAATGCAACCCTTTAATTCATATCGGAAACCAAGACTGTTTGAGTTTGTGCAGATAGGTCAGTTGTATCATCCACGATGAGAGATAAAAATAAGTATTTCTTAATCTCTTTCACAATATGTTCTCAACACACATCAAGTGTGTACTGTAAAAGCTCATTTTGTACCATCTTGAATGTCCCTTTAAAAACATGGGCTTTCTCCACTTGGCTATTAAAAGCAGCATCAATTTTTCTGGTGTAATCCAATTCCAAAAATACGCCTTTATTCCTAGAACCTTCATTTTTATTATGCCCATGAATAAGAAATTACAGCCACCATAACATTTTAAGATACCTATCACTCTAGAGAGAATCTGTTGATATTTCTGCACCATTTCATTATGTTTGCAGTTTGCAAATATTTTCCATATATGATGCACTTAAACTAGCAGAAATGTTAGTTTTTTCTAACAGGTGGAAACTGGTGAAATTGTTTTTATGATATTTAGAGTTTTCATGTTTAGTAATTTTAAAATTAAGATGCATAAGGTCACGTACACCACCTCTTGTTCAACTGTCATCTCCACCTCATAATAAAAAACACACAAAACAAAAGAGAGTTATTTTCTTCGCACCCACATATCCACTGATTTTTATCATATGCCTTCTTATCAAAACGGCGCGTAAACTCTCCTCTTTCTTTGTACTTTTTTTGTACTTGAATCAGACACTGGCCTTGCATTGTGTTTAATTTCAAACTTTTTTTATAAAGATAAAGAACCAAAATTCAGTTTTTTTAATATTGGAAACTTTCATTATTCACTAATGTAATCGAAAATCGCTAGTCTCTCTCTCTCTCTCTCTCTCTCACACACACAAACACACTCACACTATACAACTCAACGACTCTTAGCTGACAGCAGACCACACTAGAGCTCAGCCTTGGGGTTATGCATACCCCAGTTTTAGAACCACTGGTCCAACCCATTTTATGATGAAGATTCAGGGCCTTTAAATATTTTGCTAAACTAAACTAATTTCTCGACTAAAATAAACACAAAAAGTGGGATATTTTGTCTCTCCTATGTTAACATGTTATCATTTTATCTATGTATTCAAACATGAGATGGTTTTACAGGGCTTTTTTTACACCCTATTAACAAAGTGCCACAAAATACACATACCACTAACACTGGGAAAATAACTCTTTCAAATGTTGTTTGGTAACTTTTAACTCATGTGTATGTTACTTTGAGCTAAGTACTCCAAATTTTATTTTATATATAGAATTTTTAAATTTCAGGGAACTAGCCCTGACACAGTCGCTCTACCAACATGCCCCTTCCTTGCAGTATTATTACATGGGGTTTTACATTCAAACGTGCCCCAAGATGCGTTATAAGGCAGGTTACACCCCCTCGTTCCTACTCTGCCCTGAGACCTACCAGTGGTTTCCTGTTGAGGTATGCAGACCCAAACTGGAGGTCAACAAGTACTGCCGATTCAACGATGACCTAGCAGCCACTGACTGTGACAGTGAGATCAATATTAATGAGGTAAGGAGCTGCAAAAAATTTATTCAAACTTAGTATAACAGTAAACTTCTGAATGTACATATTAATCGGTACAATAGTGCATAGTTAAAGAAATATAATCAATTAGACAAATTTTTATTTCATGTTGCCATATAAACAGTTTTCATAACATGGATAATCATTTATCATATAAAACAGTTTTACATAGGTATGCATTAACTTGTATGGTATTATTTCTTCTTACATCTTTTTTTGTGAAGTAATTGTGTATTCTTCTTTGATTTAACTTATTGTTGAGGTTTTTTCTTGTGGTCGTTACAAAAACATGTTAAGCTCCGTTCACCATGTTTCAGCTGAGCTACTTAGTTTATTGAAAACTATATATAAAAAAACTACTGTATATTGTTTGAAGAACAGTGCACAGATAACCCGAGTATGGATAGTTGGGAGTTTACTGTATTTTGAATCTTGAATACCCTTCAGGAGTTAAGAGATTCAATGGGCCCATCCCTAATTGGTACACTTATGCTGAATATGTCTGTTCCTAGGTATTGGTGTTGCGTAGGCACGTAGCTATGCCATACTTCCTGTATGCTTCAAAGTATCAATTGGAGCCCGAAGACTTGCGAGAAGTAGAGCAGTATGCTCGACTAGTTGGCATGAGCTGTGCCAGAAGAATGCTTCTAGTTCGAAATTAACAAATTAGTCTGGCACAATAGTTGGTTGCCTTGAATAGAGACTATTCTGCATGTTGTTAAATAATGATATTACTACTTAATTTACTTATAAAACCTATTTATTTTAATTGAAACTTTCTTGTTCAAAATAAGAACATTTTTATGCTCTTTAAGTGAATAAAAAATTGAAATAATTATATATATTTTGTTTCATTTAATATCATCATCAACTGTTAAATAATAGCTTTGTCTATTTGATTATTAAATAGGCAATCCCTTAAAATTATAATAATTGTACAATTGGCAGTAATAAGCCAACTACCGAGTCGGAGGTGGCTGCGTTATCTGATAGCTCGTGATCTTAATAAAATCACGTATTTGTAGCCGAAGATTTCCGCACGTCCATCACGGGACGATTCCTGCATAGCTCGGTGGTTAGAGAATTGGCGTACTAAGCTAAAGGGCCTGGGTTCGATTCTCGTGTCTAGGTGTCATTTTTCAATTTTCAGAATATAATATAAACATTGTTTTTATTTTGAGTAAAACTAACACGTAGCAGTGGTCTAGAGGATGAGTCAATGGCTCGCAATCCCTTGATCACAATAAGGGCTGGGGGGAGGTGGGATATTAAACTAACAAAGAAGAAAGATATAGTCTATTCATTATAACTTTGCCCTTCTTTGACATTGAAATGTTTTATACACAAGCCTTACAGAATTAATGTGTTTCGCCACTTTGACAAGTGATTTAATTTGACATCACCTATCTAAGTGACAGAAACATAATTTATATATAGGCCTACTTACATTTTTAGTGACATTCCAAGTACCAAGGCATGTAAAGTTATTGTGAACTGACTTCAGATATACTGTTTAGGACCCAGGTTTGTTCAATGGTGTCACTTCTTTTCTGGTAGTAAACCATGCCAAAGAAATCTTCATCTAGGACAGATTGGCTCAACGAGCCACAGTTTAAGCAAATAAAGCCTTCTCTTCAACGCAAACACACAGCTTATTGCACTGTGTGCTCCAAAACTATAAAGTTGAGTAATATGGGCCAAAGGACTTGTTCTTAAAATGTAGAAAGATCATTTGTAGCTTTTTCCCCAAAAGTCAGAGAAAATTGATCTTAAGATCTGGAAAACAGGGAAAAGTCGGGGAATTTTCATTTTTCTTATCTGTAGCAACCTTGTCTATTCTTCTACCCCCTTCCTTCTTTAATTTCTTCCGTTCTTCTCTCACTTGAAAACTTTGTTATCTGCTTCTCCCGCTATTTCTTGGCCTTTCTTGTGATCTTTTTCCTACATACTTCATTTCCAACATTTTCTTTAGTATTCTCTCATTTTTCCATTCAAATTACATGCCCATACTATCTCAAGCTTGCTTAGTCTACTATCTCATGTACTCCCTGTACCCTACTCTTTGCCGGATAACTTCATTCCTAATCTTGTTTCTTCTTGTGAGAGCTAACATGCTCCTCATTAACTTAATTCCCATGGCCTCCACTTTCCAAATCTTACATTCACTGTCCATGTTCCTGCTGCAAATATGACAATTGGTACAAAGTACACCCTGTACAAAACTTTCTTAATCTTCAAAAGCATTTACACTCCTATAGAACAACTTTCCTTGCTGGCTTCTTCTCATTAGATCCTCTCTACTTGCACCTTTCGCTTCACTCACACCTCCAAGAAATTTATGTTGTGTACTTTGCTGAGCTTTACTCCATCCAACTTAATATCTTGACTAGGCCTTATCTTCTTCCTTATCATACATCTTTAAAATGTGAGATTTTAAAAGTATATGAAAACACATAATAAGAATGAAACTAATTTTTATAAACAGTAAACACTTTTTTTTAAATACATAAGAAATAAAAATAATGGTTTTTAAATTAGAAATAATACTTAAAAAGAAATATTAAAATTTACAATAATACTCAAATAAGAATATAAAAGATACATTAATTAAAATTGATTCAAAACTCCTGTCTTCAAAAACATTATAATTACGGTACACTCACAATAACAAAAAAAAGTTTGTAAAATTGATGTTTTAATGCGCTAATATTTTCTCAAAATTAGTCTTCATAATTTTAATAACTAACCCAATATGAAAATTTAAGCACCACAAACAGTTAGAAATTTGAAATGTTTCATATTTATTTTATTAGTCATTAATAAAGACACCACAATTTTGTGAGACACTTTTTTGAACTTTTACTCAGCACATTAAAATTACTATCAACACATCTTGAAGATCATTGTAGCATTTTTGAGGTAATAATACATTCCTGAAGCAAAACTAAATAAAATCCTTTTGCAAAATGGACCACTTTGCCTTTTAAATGCGAATTATAGTCAAATTGTGTTTTATTTAAATCTGAAGTAACACAAACCACGTTGTTGTTAATCTGTAGCCTAAAATAGCATGAAAAATAATTAGTACCAACTGTGCTAAAAAATATTTATTTTTCCTCTAAAACAAAATTATTAGTAGAGAAGTGTTTGAACTGGCTGGCTACTTTCACAGCCCTTTTTTTTTTCCAAAAACAAATATTTAAATAAGAATAATAAAATGACACCAAAACCAAGCTAATTTGAGGTTTTCTTATCTTCATGTCTTTGGTCTTTCATCTTACATCAATATCAAGTAATGTTATTTCCAAGTGTGGCAATTAAATGTTATATGGAAAATAATTTAATAGAATAATATATGAATGAAAATTAAAAATCACAAGGGTTTAAGTATTTTTGAAATAGAACTAAAATATTCAAAAGAAGGATATACTTAGTTGATAAAGCTAAAAATAATTAGGTGTAGATTGTGTAACACCAGCATGGATTGGTTTAGAAATTTGGAAATAATACTTTCCTATACTTTGTTGATTGTTGATATGTGTCTGATGATAAAAATGTAAAAGCTTTTTTGTCTGGTTAAAATAGTTCGGTAAAAGCTAGGTTGTTATCTACAATGTATGCATATACTATATATTGTATATAAGACATATAATTTAAAAAGATTATTAACTAGTTTGTAATAAATAGAATTTCATTATGAAAATTGTAATTAAATATTAAGTAAATTTTTTTTGTTGATTTTATTTGAATACTTGTATTTATAGTAGGCCAGGAATTGTCAAAAACATAAAACCTTTTATCTATAATTTTTCTATTCATAAGAATAGATTAAAGTTGATTTGTTATAATTTTCAGCTACCCCTTTCCCAAAAAAAAAGTTTTTTTCTTTACCACAAATCAAGATTCAACCTTTTATTCTTAATTCCAAACTTTAATTAAGAGCTCGTCTCAAAGCTCAAAATATGAGTACTCCTACCTATCTGCGAGGGTTGTGCCTTCACAGGCTTGTTCTCATGTCATCCTATAGGGCTGTGCCTGCACTGGCCATTTCCCCCTAGCAATGATAAGATGAACGACTAGCACAGGTGCAACCTGACTTCCTTAGATGAAGGATTCTCATCGTAAAGGACATGTAGCAGGGAAGAAGAAGCAGAACGCCATTAGACAGTCTTTCACCGAAGATACATCTCAAAGGACAACTCTTTTCCTCCCCCTCGCATTACTTATCATATTCCTACACCAGAGAAGATGTCGGGTTTTTGAGGAAAGTTACTCATCCTTCCCTCTAACCTTTCTCCAAATCTATACCTATATATTTCAGACATTTGTTTGCTTATTATCAACTATTAACCCCTATAATCCTGTTACAATTAAAACACTGCTCTTTTCACCCACCTCTTTAACCCCCCTAATCTCCAAATTTATGAAACATCCTTTCTTGGGTCTCTACCTTGATCTTTGAGTACAACTCTTTAATCATCAATAAAATCCCTTCTTAATTATCTAAGAAATTAAAAATTCTCAATCCCCTCTTAAAAAACTGACTAAACTTTACCAGAATGTTCTCTCCATCCCCTCCCCACAGGAGATGCACTACGAGCCATGCAACAACTGACCTACCGTTGTATCAAGATAGCACCACATTCCCAATGATCCACAAAACAACTGACTACCAATATAACAGTTTGCACACTTTACATTGCTGCCATTAGATAAGAAGAAAATTGATTGTTACCACACATCCCCCCTCCCCTCCCCTAGGTTGCATTCTATTGGAACTCATCAGGAGGGAGTGTGAAATACACAACTCAACTTCCCAAAAGAGAAAACCAAAAAACACAAGGCAGAAAAGGGAAATTGGTAGAAAATGATAGGACACCTAGTAAGGAACATGTTAAAGAAATTAACAACATGAAGGACAAACCAGGCGGGGACACAGTTGCGGCAATAAAAACAAACAAATGGAGGACCACCCTTGAATAACCAACGGAACAAAGGACATACTATAAAGGAAACTCGTGTGTTATAAAAGCTTGCCTCAGATGTTGATCCCATGGTCACCTTGTGACTCCTTGAATATAAATATAAAATTTGGTTGGGTAGGGTTTTGGGTATGGATGGGGCTGGGTAATACAATGGTATGGCATTAATAATTTAGAGTCAGTGATGTTCGCAATTATCAAGTCCATTTAAAAATTTATTTTAGCTCAAACTTTTTTTTTTTTTAGATTACGATATAATTCATGTTCTTTTCGTTTTAAAAACTTTTAAATTGTAATAAAGAGTAATTTTTATCTACATGATTAAACTTTAATAGTATATATTTATTGAATTAAAGCTCAACTGGACTCTATACTTGGCAGCTTTATGAGAAGCTCACTATAACTTGGCTTGAATGAAAAAACTAGCTCTCACAGACTCCTATCATTAAGTTACTCAAGTGACTATCTTGTCACATTTGTGGCATGTTACAATAAAATGACATTAAAAATAGTACACCATCACACCAGAAAAGACTCCGTCTGTACTGCTCGCTTACACATTCCCACACTGTCCGTGCTGCCCACTTACATTTCCCTGTCTAACTGGCGAAGGCACCAGGGGTCAACGTTGCATCTTGTGTGACGTCACCATTTCTGTGCATCGAAGCCCCAAGACTTATGTAGAATAGGGTAGAGCCTTCCAGTTCCTTCCTCTCCTAGAATCATCTAGACCTATGTCAGTTGTTCCACCGGGTTGGCGCATGCGCCATGTACCCCATCCCTTATTCCTCTCTATACCCTCCATTGCTTTCTTCTCGATCCTTCTCAGGTATCACATAGCTTTGTTCTTGGACTATTATATTGGCATGTTTTGTTTGTGTGGTTATTCATAATACCAGCAGTTTCAGTATAGGTAAGCAGTGCTATCTGCATATATTCAAAATTCTCTTTCGGCTTAAATCTTTTATCACATGTTTTTCAAAATTATATTTAGGACTTAAATATTTATTAAATTGTTGATAAATTAACATACGGTGGACTCTTGCCATCACATTAATATTTTTAGGTCACTTTGGTAAGTTGAAGTTTATATTGTTCGTTTGTCACTAGGTGGAGCTGTTTGATTGTCTTAAGGCCATATTTGGTAACTTTGTATCCAGGCCGCTGCTAGTTTTATACTTGATTGTGATTTAACTTGTCTCAAGGCCACTATATGGCCAATTTATAATTAATCATAAGTTAACTTATCCCATGGCCAATAGGTTCCACCGGCACCTAATTATAGTAAAATTAAACCTATAACTTAGGTATTGATATGATTCCTGCCAAACTTTTCTACTAAGAATATTCCAAGCTTAATTCTTTATTTGAATAATATTGTCATTTTTGTTTATTATTCCCTTCTTGAAGGATTTGAAAGTCCATCTGGCACTTAATGCTTGATTCTTATAACTTAAGACTTCAAGACTTAACTTTAACCGGGCCTATATTCAATATTTATACTCTTTGATTAGTGTTATATTTAATCAGGATAAATTACTCAACTAGATTTTTTAAATATTTAATAGATTATATTGCCATACTAGATTTTGTAAATCATTCCAATTGTACACAGTAAATAATATTACACATACAAAAAAATTGACGAAAATCGCATGTGACAAAAATACTTAACATTTTTCATATGTGAATAACAACACTCATATAATTTACTTTTATTTCTTGGTTTGTACAAACAAAAACCTGTGCATCAAATTAACAAAAATAAAATAATTGAAACCTTTTTTAGTTTAAAACTAAATTTGGTTGTATATCACCAGTCCTGGCGGCTCGCCAGCCTGCGGGGTGTGTCCTCTTCCTGAATTTCATCTTCCTCCTCTTCATACTCTTCTTTAAAATTCCATTTCTGAACCTTCCCTGAGCCAAAGATCAAAAAGATGATGCCTGTGACAAGATACATGCCGGCGTTCACCAGAAAGATGATTCGCCACTCTTGCATGATTTGCTGAAAACAAACACTTAACTCCGTCATCCCTCGATATGCATTTCTCACTAATCAAGAAGAAATTTATGTTGTTTTTTTAACTTTTTTAAAATTCTTTTTGTTTAATTTTAAAAAAATTAGTTACTTCAAATCGTCAAATAAGGAAGAATAGTTAGGAATTAAAAATATCCAGGATCACATTATATTTTTTACTCTGTAAATTTAGAATTATTGTGCTGCTTACAAGTAATTTGTCCAAGCATGATTTTAAGAGAAACTCATTAACCAGACACTAGATGATTAATTTATTATTCAACATTTTGTGTATCTAATCTTATTACCGATCTAGGCTACCTGCATATTTATTATTTTGGGCTAGAGCTGAGGAAGGTTGTGTTTAGATGAACTAAAATAAAGCTGCATTTGCATAGAGGGATAATGGAAAATTACTTTTTAAAAAACACCTTAATACTTTTGGCCCTAAGTTTAACACCGACCTCCCATTCCCTGGCAAACCTGATGAGACTCACTTTTTTTTTTGTCCACATACCCACTGGTACCTAACTGTTTGTAGATTCATTTTATGGCCATAAATGTTGACATTTAGTTACTTTTTTTAGTTTCCATAGCAATCTAACCATCAATAATTAAAATTGAGGATAAATAAATCATACCATTATGATAAAGCTAGTCTCTTCAAAATAATTTCTTATTTTGGTTAAAAAATTTAATGATATAATGTATATGTGGATTCAAAACAAAAATCAATTCACCCAATCTCAGATCATTTAAAAATGAATGATACTTTTTAACAAATCACAAATGTTATCATTTTAACAGGTGAATTTTTCAATTCTCCTCCCTGAGTTATGACTTACTGTTTGTCCAGTGATGTAGCCTACAATCTTTGGCACAAACACTCCTGAACTGGTTCCTATACAGCTGATCAGGGTGTAAATGGCATCTGTCAAGACAAGGGAACATACATTATGAAAAGGAATTTTAACATTATTATTTTTACGGTTAGGTCAATGTGGATTTCCAATATGATCACGGTCGATTATTGCATGATAGGTTAAGCCAGCATTTGAAATCTGATTATTTACACTGAGCTTTTAATCAATGTTATGTAGTGATGACTGACCTGTTGTAATGTGGCTAGCAAAAAACGTTGTCCTTTCTACTATCCCTTGGCAGAAGTCAGTCAAGTTGAAAATATGGGGGTGGGTTGTTTACTGGTTAATGATAAAGGACAGTCTGTGTTAACTCACACTTGGCAGCTTGCAAGTGAGACAGATATATATTGGTAGAGGGTATAGTACAAGGTCAACCCTTTTGTCAAGGATGGACAAACAAATGAAATAATGAGAGGGTAGATTTAAAATATGACAATACCCAAAAATATTTGACACCATTTCATAACTATTGGACTGCTAAGAAAAAAACAACTTAAATACTTATTTTACATATATTGACTGGTAATAAACTTTAATTTTACATCTATTACTGTTTCTAGCCTATGGCCTGGATCAGTTTTATTCAAATCATATATTTTTCCATTACTACTAGCTGATTAGATCTATCCTAGCTTCATATGCCTTATAATCTATCTTAAGACTAGGACAGGCACAACATCCAGTCCCTGGCCGCTAATTTATCAATGTGATAGGGTAAACCCATATTTTCATCATTGATAATTTTCAGCCATGCCAACTTTAAAATAGGCTTTTTTAAATATCATCATGTAATGTATCACCATTGTTTGGTTTAAGTACATTATTTAAAATTAGGGCTGGCCAATGCCAATTCGATCATCCTTCAATCATGGCACAATCGGTTAAGCTGATGCTCAGCATTTGAGCCCAATTATTTTCACTGATCTTTTTAGTGTGTGAAATCAGGTAGTGATGACTCATCAGTTTTAAACTGGGTAGCAGAAAACATGGTCCTTTGCCCTATCACTCAAGAGACTGGGGAGGAAAAGAGGAGTGGGAGTTGTTTGCTGGCTATAGAGGAAAAACATATTCAAGGATTGTCTAGTGTGACTCATACTTGGGGGGGTTACAAGTGAGACAGAGAGAGAGAAATATTTTGTAAGAAAAACAACTAACAACTCTTTTCTTATTCCAAATGTATTTGCTTCAAGCAACATTTCCTTTTTTTATTTATCTATATGACAAACACATGAATTACACTATCGTATTTTTCTTCTTCCTTGATTCCATGTGTTGATTTTAAATGGTCACTCCTTTGTTTATATCGCCCATCTTTGTCTTTCTAGTCTGATATGATGCAATCACTGGGGCACATTCATTCTTGCTTACAAAACACTTTAAGGGATATTCATATTTTTTAAACTCTCTCTTGATTGGTTGATTAAACCAGAAGTAAAAGAGAAGAGGAGATTTGGTTGGCATAATTTCTCTTGGAATGTAGTAGAGGCTCGGTTTTGGGAGACTCTTGAGGGAGGTAGTAAAACAATTGTTTGGAGCAGTCTCGGTAAATCTAAAGAGAAAACCACACTTATTGGGTATGGTGTAAACAGTTTCTTGTTTTTGATTCATAATTTAACTAGTGTTAAATACATGTGTGGCATATCACACGACTTGTGTGTAGCGTTCACATTAAATAAAATTTGAAAGTTAAAATAATTAATAAATGTGCTTGATTACTTCAAATTTATTCGAATTGTGTTTTATTGCATGAACCACTATGAAAGAGGCTTGAGATAATTAACATTGAATGTAATAATATTAACAAAGGTAGTAAAGTGTTTAAATGTGAATATGATAACCCAACTTCGTTGAGTGGTGCCGTAATTATGAGGTGTGATAATTGGTAGCCCATCTCATGGTGCAAATAATGTTAAAAACATGAGTTAATAAAGGTGTTACAACAGTTTTCCCTTTAATTTGTGTTGAATATTCACCCCTATATTTTTCAATGTGCTATAATTTGCTGTCCAAGCATGCCACTGGATGTGTATAAAGAACTCTACTAACATTAGTGTCATGATGCTACAGTTCACTATTTTCCTTAATGTTAACATTTCTAGAAGATACATTTAAAGGTCAACCCTTTGTGAGCAATACACAAGAGAAAGTGTGAAAGAATGAGAGGGTATATTTAAGGGGTGATGGTACCCAAAAAAATTTCAACACTAGCACAGGGCTTCTAATAATTATCATCAACAACCGTTTCCAGCCTGTGGCCGGATTAGTTTAATAAAATGCCTCCATCTTACTCTATCCTTCCACCACTCTTCCTCCTTTAATTCCTTCAATCTATAAATATTTACTGATGGCTAAATATAACTAGGGCAACCTTTTGTTTTTTAATTGTTTTATTATTTCTAAATATCTATCTGCATGATCTTAAGATGTACCTTCTGGTAGTTCGGGATTGTATCATAAAATCTATTATGTAATTTCCTTTTAAATTCTAAATAAACAACGATTGATTTTTATTATTATTTATTATTATTACTATTGCAATGATGCCAATTCTGACGTAGAAACATTAAATGATAATTTTTAAACTACTTTTTTATAATGTTTTTTACCCACCCGAATTATTAATATATTTACACTAACAAGGTAAAGATAAGGAAAGTAGAATTTTAAATGAAATTTCATTACAAAACCCATCTTTAGCACACATGGCCATAGTTCCAGCCTTTACCTCCATGTCATTGGCAAACTAAAGTAGATAAAAAAGTACCCTTGAGCAGAACTATTTGAACATTTGAACTTAAGAAAGTAATTATATAAGTAAACCAAGCAAAGAGAGTAAAGAAAGATAAGTCAGTCAGAGGAGAAAACTGAACAAATGAAATAGGTGGTAAAAGGATGAAAGCTCCAATCTTTCTACAGGACAATTTTTCTTTAGCACCGTGTATTTATACCTTTTTAGGGCATATTCATTGTAACAAATAACGTGGTTTAAATACATTATTCCCGCATTTTTAAAGTCGGTTAAGCCATGTGACCCAAGGACTTGAGTTTAATGTCGAATTTCTAAACACTTTGATTGCTGGTACTATAGCTACATCAATTTGTTCCCCTAATTTGATACAACACGCCAAATATTCTTAAACAGCTTTATACATTATTTACCTTGAAGAAACGTAGAAATTTTCGGTAAGAAGATATTCACACTGTTTGCCTGACCAGCCATATTATGCATTTGATGCAATTTTGTTTTAACCTTTCAGGGAGCGTGAAGTGTTGTTGCCATCTGGTGGCAGAAGAAGTAACTCTTGTGTCCCTATCAAAGTTCGCTTCACGTGATAACACAAACGCTAACTCACTGTGTTATTCGAATATTTATACTTATTGAACATTTTATTTATCACATGTTTTCTTTCATGGGCTTTAGTTTCTTTTTATTTTATTCCAGTTTTAGTAATATTTTATCTATTCTCATTCTTTCCCTAGATTGCCACGCTTATGACACCTTCAAACTTTAATCCTCTTTATTATGTTGTCTATGTTTTGACTTAGGACAACGTTTAGAAAAATTGGAAGCTTTAAATTTGAAATCTTCGTCTCCATGTTAGTTGGTTGAGAAGAAAAGGAAAGTGAATTATCCGTCGTCGAGAAAATTAATTAATCATCAATTTTCTACCCATCCACAGGGTTGGGATGTATCGATTCAAAGCCCCAATTCGATCTTCGGCCTAGGCAAATTTGTTTTATTCTATTTCAAGACATTTTCAAAATATTTGTGAATTAACAAATCATGTACATGTTCGGCATAAATTTCTACATATCACCAAATGAGTCTGACAATTTACACTATTTCATCCTTCATCATCCATCACTGCAGACACCATCAGAGCTCTAAACTATGGATTTCTGTTCTAAGAACAGAAGATCTTTCATTAGGAATATGAATTATAAAAATATTTGGACTTTTATTTATTTTTAAGAAATCTATTTTGGACTCTTAACAATAATCTAAAGAAATATCTATAACTTTATTTTTTATATGTAGTCAAGGAGGGACTGTAATTGCCAATTACAGTTTAATTCAAAAGCTAACTATATCAAACTACTGGATTAAAAGATTTTTTTTTCTATAACTCAAATTTTAATAACTAATAAAGAAAGTTATATAGAATTGTTTCTCTAATAAAACTGTTCTATGTGCCAGGTCGCAAAATTATCCCATTTTGGAGGAATTTTTAATAAGAAAATTTGTAATTAGGTGAGTGCTTACTAGGTAGGGAATATTTCAAAGGTTCAGTGGGAATGGAATATTAAATAATGCTCACATCAACAAAGATCAAACTATGTTCTTATTTATTTGTTGCTAACCTATGTAATACAGTGTTTTCTTTTTATGGTCAATGCTCCTTTTTTCTTTGAACTTTATTATTGTTTTTTTAAAATTAAAAATCAAGGATGGCAGGTATTTACAACAATGAAAGATGTTGTGGAGAGCAACTTGTTATGAACTTCCAGTATACGGAGGAGGTTTATGTAAATAAAGACCAATATCTATTGAGCTGCCCACTGGTCTCGATTTTTAAGATTCTCATTTGTCTTCTAGCCCTGGAAAAATTAATATTCCCCTTTGGTAATAATTGCAAATTCTCTAAATTTTCTTTGACTATGTCAAGTCTGGTGCCCCCTTTTCACAGTTGGCACACAACGCTGGTAGCTTGTTTGAGCGTTGTTTTTCCCACCACATTTTTCACAACATATGTACTAATTACGCTAATGAGTTCAGGACAAGGAAGTTTGAATTTATAGGAAATATATCCACACTTGCATGGAGGAGAGTTTCAAACCAATTGCAAAAAACCACCCTCAGTACACCCGACCGAGATTTGAACCCCAGTCTCCCTGTCCTGGGCAGTTCAGTCTATTGTGAGAGTGACACTTAAAAGACCTTGCCTCAGTGAAAAAGGGAATGGGA